>JAXQQM020073997.1:0-260104 GCA_034641835.2 Pinus albicaulis
TATAGAAGAGATAGAAAGCTCTAGATAATGAGGTAGGTGATACACATTTAATGATCTGATTTGAAACAAAGTGGCAGAAAACATTCGCGCCCATACTGTGAATGACTGAATATAATTATCTGTACTTTGCAATCTACCTCCAGAAATAAACGCAGCGAGAGAAAATCTCTTCAGGAACAAGACGTAAGGGTAACTCTTCGTGAACATTATGTACGTTCCTGAAGGGAACTTGACTGAAATATCACCTTGAGGATATTGCTTTCTGAATACTGTACCTTCCAATATTTAAATTTAAATCTAAGACCTTTGATGCAGGGCGCTGTATCTCTCGATCTTTCGCTGATATTTCATGCTGCCCCATTAATTCTTCATCCGCTCACCATGTGTATTTGAATGACCTTGGAGGGTTTAACAGACTTATATCCTTGCCCCTCTTTATGGTGGTCATATCACAGCAGCTTCTGGATCTTTTTCTATAAATTTTTCTCTTAAAACAGGGTCTTGTTGCGTATTCTCGGCTTCTAAAATGGAGGCGGAGATTTATGGCGATCCCTCGTCACTGCAACCTGCAAAATTCACAAATAAGTTAAGAAGGCTAGACACAAAGGTGGTGGACATGAGCATGACCATGGACTGATGACGTGAACTGAGAAGGATGGCGGGTAAGTGCAGAGTGGCGATGGAATATACAATGAAATGGTAAATCTAGAATAAGGTGACGGTACGTAACATAAACCATGTAATAAGACACGTAAACAGAAAATAAAAACGGTGGCGGCGGACGCAAATGACACGTGGGCGTACTGGAAGCTAAGTGGAAGGGACAACGTGGAGGTGGACCTGATCAATTAACGGAATGCGTTAACAATTCTCTGCCACACAATCAAAAATGAAATCAACGGTGGAGAGTGCATTGTACAGCGGTGGAATGGTGGACCCGAGCATTATGTGACTTGGGTTAAATCTCGTGCGACTTTGGAGAATGACCACCGTCAAATGGAGAGCGCAGGATCAGACGGTCGATGATAATTCCGCTACCCAACTCTCGTCCGGAGAATAATGCGCGAAATGGGTGGTTTGGATATCGTACACCGGGACACGCGTCACCCAGCGTATGGAATCGCTGGGTCTGCCGGAAATACCGCCTGCTATGGATGGGTGGTGCGGAATAGACCCTTGGTCAGTTTCTGGGGGAGCCTGTGGTAGATTAATGTGGGTCATCGATTTGTTTTGGATCGAGCGGCTAAGATTTGGCCGAAAACATAAACAATGGGCTCCTTTCGTTTTAACACGGTTTTGCACATAAGTCACATGGGGAATCAAAACAAAAGGGGCTGAGACCCGATATAAATTTTAATTGCGGGTTTAAGCCTTTGCAGTGTATTTTGTGGGCAGAAATAGTAATGTTAAGCAGAATATGGGGGTTTTAGGCCACGACAGGGGTTTTAAACGGATTTGAATGGGGCTGTTGGCAAAAGTTATGAATGGAGGGGCTGATATGTACAACATCGGCTCCATCTGGGGACGGCATGTTCATCCTTGGACATGTCGAGAACCTGCAGACCATCTGATCATGCTCTAAGTGGATTCTGCTCTTTAGCACCTCTAGTTTTCACTTCATAATTAATCGGCACCCACACATTATTAAAAGAATGATGAAACAAAAAGAAAACTAATGTAAAATATAATACACCAGGCTGTCTTCGCCTCCTGGGTCCCATACTTTGCTTTGCTGGTATCCATTAGTTACATTATTCTTCAACTGTACCCCTCTATGTTTCCATATTTTGTTCTGCAATTTGCCTCCAGCTATGCTTTCACATTCTGTTCTTGTTTTTCCATTGCCAAATTTTCTTTGCTTTCTTGCTGCTATCTGCTGTTTCTAAGGCACCTTCATCATCAGTCTTTTGATGCTGTCAATTTCTATGCCCAGCCTTTCTTTTGTCTGGAACTTACCTTGCCCACTGTTGTCTTCAACCTAGGCAGCTTTGATTTTTGCATTTTCCACTGCATCTTCAATATGGCTCTCGAAAGCTTGATCACCTTCTTCTTGTATTTTGGAAGGCAGTGGGATCTCTTCTTTTTGTTCGACAGTAACAGCTTTAAAAAAATTTCTCTCTGCTGGAAATATGTTGCTAGAAAAGACCCTTGATCCTTCTTCAAATGTTTACAGGAAATGCACATAAGGATCATGAAATGATACCTGATTAAGAGTATCTGGCAGGTAGGCTTCAACCAGGATTTTATCTCCTTCCACTGGATCAAGAGGAAGACTCTCTTGAGATAGAGAATCTCCTTCATCTCCTTCGTTCTCTGAACTGGAGGACTCAATGTATATTGGAGCTGAGTCCTTTTGGAGCTCTGGTATATTCTACGCTGATGTGCTGAGCTCCTTGAAAAGATTTATGTATTCTTGAGCAGGGGCTTGTACCTTTGCTTCCTCTTTTTCAAGAGAAGACTCGTTACTTTCATCTTGCTCAAGGATCTCTTCTTTGCTCTCCTCCTCTTCTTCTTGTATTGAATCATATTTATTTGACATAATCTCTAGCAACCTGATTTCTTCATTCCATGGGTTAAAGTCTTCCACCGAATTTCCTTCCTTCTTTCTTCGCCTATCAAGTGATGTCAGATTTCTCTCATCAGCATCAATCCCCATGTTGGAGAATTCACCCTCTATCTCTAGGAATCCTGTCATCTGTTCTTCATCCTCAAATCCCTGCTAGTGCTTGATATTATCTGGGGTGAGTGCTGCTTCTGGGGGAAGTATGAAAGAGGCGACTTGAGATTGATATGCTGGTTGTTTCAACAATTCAATCAAGGGGACTGGGATTTTTATCTTTTCAAGTTCTTTTTGCAAATTGAAAGCAAAAGGGGATTTTTCTATTGCGACTTCTTTGGACTTTTCATTTTGATCTTGAGTTCTAGTCCACTTCCCTGAAGATCTCAGATTATATCTTCTATTGAAATGTGCTTGCATGAAATCATTAAATTGTTTACAATAATGGTCAATTTCTGCTTCCTCCTCTTCTTCTTGCAATGGGCATTCCATTTCTTCATTGTTTGAGAAAGCATGATTTGAATCTTCTAATTCATAAGCAGCATCTTTAGTGGAGTCATCTGCTGGGCCTTCCAGGTACAATGGGTGTGGTACCTAATCTTGCTGCTCCTTTGTATCTCTGGGCAATATTTGCAGGGGTGGTCTTTTGTACTGGGAATTGTATCCTCTGTTTGGAGCATTGTAGAAATTTTTAGGGGCTGCGTTCTTAGCCTCCAATTCAAGCTTGACCATCTTCTTAATCATTTTTCTTATTTCATCCATTTTGTCAGAGTCTTTGTCTTGATTGGAGGTAGAGACCTCTTCTTTGCCTCTCCTTCTAGTATCCTGTTCAACTTTTCCTTTTAATTTCCCAGTGGAGGCAAATTTTGCTTCTAATTCAAGAGCATCTGACTGAGCATCATCTAGAGTGGCAGGTTTCCTTTCCCTCAAGGAGAAGCCAAAATCTGAATTGAAGGCTGCTATGAAGACTACCTTAGCAGCAGTTTGGTGAGGCTTCATCTCAGGAGGTAGGCTCAAATATAACTTATTAAATCTTTTAATAAACTCTGACACCCCTTCATTATGTTTCTTCTTTAGAGTATTAAATTCAGTCAGACACATCCCATGATCTTTCTTTTCTCCCCATTTCCTGAGGAAAACCTCTTCCATTCTTTCCCAAGTATTTACAAAACGGTCTGCTAATGTTTTAAACCATTTTCTGGCTTCACCGTCCAGAGATTGAACAAACAATCTTAAGACCACGTCCAGATGTTCAACATTCAAATTTTCTGCAAAGGCACAAAAGACCTCAAGATGTTTCTGAGCATCAATCTCATTTTCTCCATTGAATCTAGGCAAAATCTTCAAATAATCCTATGGAATATCATTTAGCACTTGTGGTAAGGCTAGTGGAGCATATTTTTTTAACAGGAACACAGGAATATTAGCCATTGGAGGAGGTGGGGCTTGTGCGGCAATCTGATGTACAAATGGAGGCAGAGGAGGAGGAGGAAGTGGAGTATGGATAACAATAGGAATGTACTGTACAGAAGCCTGAGTTGTAGATGGAAACAATTCACGATTAACAGGGGCTACTTCTGTAACTTCTTTAACTTCCTTAGCCTCAAGGGTAGGATGAAAGTTCACTTTAGTTCTTGCACTTCCCCGGGGTGGACTATCTGAGTAATATTCAGGATTTTCCTCGGTGGAGTCGAAATTTTCAACCAGGATTTCTTGAGAAGAGGAGGATGGGAAGTCTTCTACAGAATGTTCAGGGTTTTCAGCACGAACTGACTGTCTTTCTCTCCAACTTCTCCTATGTATAATCTTTTCTGGGTCAGGCACAGAAGGTATCTTCGACTGTGATGTATCTGACCTCAAATGTGGCTTTCGAGGAGCCAGGACTACCAATAGATTTATCAAATAAACAACAGTGGAGTCGCCAAGGTGAGAGATATGCAACTCTTCAACTCTCTGTGCTCACCTGATTAGAGAGTGAAAACAATTTGTCGAGGCCCAGGGAAAATGATTTTCTTGAATTCGTTCCCCGGCAACGGCGCCAGAAAGATGTTGTCGACAATTATTGTCTACCCTAGAGACAGCCTAGAGTTGCTATAGACCAGTGCCTAGGACATCTTAGCATAGCAAGGAGCTCATAATATATCTTGGGTTTTCAATCCAAAAGCTCTCTTACTATCTCTTGTAAAACAAGGAAATTAGTTTAAATGGAACCAAACTCTCTCAGAAGCTGATACAAAGATAAGAATAATGTAGGAACAACATGCAAAACTCCAATACAAAAGCATCAGATAGTTAAGAGACAGCTTACTGCAAAGAGGGCCAGTTCAAATAATATGCCACAGAAATCAAATATCAGAAAGTGGATGCAGTGAAGAAACGTGAAGAAGATACTAGTTAGCATGAGGCTGATACCCAGATACACAACAAAACCACATATGGGCTTATCCAACTAAGAATCCATACATGACAATGGCGTTTTAAAAGCACCCTCCTCGAGTAACTAATATAGCAGAAAATATGGATGAAATGAACATGGAACAGTATATCATGACTAGGCCTATTTAAAGTGCTTGACTAATCCAAGTATGGGCACCAACTGGGATGAATCCTTACTTAAGACCAGTGAGCCACTCACATTCTAGAACATGATACAGGAAGATAAATAGCATGAAATGAGATATTATATTAACACATAAGAAAAGATTACATACTGTGGGATACCAAAGACCAGAATCCTCATTACAGTTATAACTCCTCCTCACTGAGACCCTACGGGCTCTGAGCCTTCATACAGAAACTTTACAAGATGTATACAAAAGCCTTTCACTGCACAGTTTGCTGATAGAAATCTGGAACCCTTACAATGTCTTTCTTTCTCGTTTTTATAGAAGAGATAGAAAGCTCCAGATAATGAGGTAGGTGATACACATTTAATGATCTGATTTGAAACAAAGTGGCGGAAAACATTCGCGCCCATACTGTGAATGACTGAATATAATTATCTGTACTTTGCAATCTACCTCCAGAAATAAATGCACCGAGAGAAAATCTCTTCAGGAACAAGGCGTAAGGGTAACTCTTCGTGAACATTCTGTACGTTCCTGAAGGGAACTTGACCGAAATATCACCTTGAGGATATTGCTTTATGAACATTGTACCTTCCAATATTTAAATTTAAATCCAAGACCTTTGATGCAGGGCGCTGTATCTCTCGATCTTTCACTGATATTTTTATGCTGCCCCATTAATTCTTCATCCGCTCACCATGTGTATTTGAATGACCTTGGAGGGTTTAACAGACTTAGATCCTTGCCCCTCTTTATGGTGGTCATATCACAGTAGCTTCTGGATCTTTTTCTATAAATTTTGCTCTTAAAACAGGGTCCTGCTGCGTATTCTCGGCTTCTGAAATGGAGGCGGAGATTTATGGCGATCCCTCGTCACTGCAACCTGCAAAATTCACAAATAAGTTAAGAAGACTGGACACAAAGGTGGTGAACACGAGCATGACCATGGACTGATGACGTGAACTGAGAAGGATGGCGGGGAAGTGCAGAGTGGCGATGGAATATACAATGAAACGGTAAAGCTAGAACAAGGCGACGGTACATAACATAAACCATGTAATAAGACACGTAAATAGAAAATACAAATGGTGGCGGCGGACGCAAACGACACGTGGGCGTACGGGAAGCTAAGTGGAAGGGACGACGTGGAGGTGGACCTGATCAATTAATGGAATGCGTGAACAATTCTGGGCCGCACAATCAAAAATGAAATCAACGGTGGAGAGTGCATTGTACAACGGTGGAATGGTGGACCCGAGCATTACGTGACTTGGGTTAAATCACGTGCGACTTTGGAGAATGACCACCGTCAGATGGAGAGCGCAGGATCGGATGGTCGATGATAATTCCGCTACCCAACTCTCGTCCGGAGAATAATGCGTGAAATGGGTGGTTTGGATATCGTGCACCGGGACACGCGTCACCCAGCGTATGGAATCGCTGGGTCCGTGGGAAATACCGCCTGCTATGGATGGGTGGTGCGGAATAGACCACCGGTTTTCGGGCGTGGGGGCCACCATGGTAGATTAAAATATGGGTCGTCGATTTGTTTTGGATCGGGCGACTAAGATTTGGCCCGAAAACATAAAGCAATGGGCTCCTTTCGTTTTAACACACAGTTTTGCACATAAGTCACATGGGGAATCAAAACAAAAGGGGCTGAGACCCGATATAAATTTTAATTGCAGGTTTAAGCCTTTGCAGTGTATTTTGTGGGCAAAAATAGTAATGTTAAGCAGAATATGGGGGTTTTAGGCCACGACAAGGGTTTTAAACGGATTTGAATGGGGCTGTTGGACAAAGTTCTGAATGGAGGGGCTGATATGTACATGGGGCATCACATTTCGGGGGATGGGATTAGAGTTGATGAGTCAAAAGTTGAAGTCATCTCTAACTTATCTATTCCAATTTTTCAAAAAGATGTTAGGAGTTTTCTAGGATTTACAGGATATTATCGAAGGTTTATAGAAAACTTCACCAAGATAGCATCTCCACTTTTCAAATTACTTACCAAAGACTGTGAATTCAAGTGGAATCCTGATTTCTAGTTAGCCTTTGAGACCCTGAAAACAAAAATCTCTGAAGCACCTATTTTAAGGGGACCTAACTGGAAGTTACCTTTTCATATTTCAATAGATGCCTCAGATACAGCTTTAGGAGCAGTATTGGGACAAAAAGACCTGATTCCTTATGCCATCTACTATACAAGTAAAAATTTGACTCCTTCGGAGTTAAATTATACTGTAACTGAAAAAGAGTTTTTAGCTGTTGTTCATGCCATAAACAAATTCAGACACTATATAACAGGCTATGAAACTTTTGTTCACACAGATCACTCTGCAATTAAATATCTAATGAACAAATCAATTACTAATGGCAGAGTCATAAGATGGTTATTTCTTTTATAGGAATTCAACATTACCATTCTAGATAGGCCTGGGAAACAAAATACAGTAGCTGATTTCCTATCTAGACTCCAAAACATCAAAGATAATACTCTAGTTGAAGATCAATTCCATGATGAATATCTTTTTCAGTTTCTACTCAAACTCCTTGGTTTGCTGACATTGCTAATTATTTAGTTTCAGGGAAATTTCCTTCAATAATGAATGCAAGAGACAAAAGAAAGATCATTTATGACAGTAAAAATTTTTCATGGGTTGCTAATGAGTTATACAAAATAGGTCCAGATTCTATCATTAGGAGATGTGTTCGAGAAGATGAGATGCCTGAGATTCTCAAGGCATGTCATGATGAAAAAAAAAAAAAAAAAAAAAAAAAAAAAAAAAAAGGGTAGGGAAACCTTCTCCTTCAGGTGAGATGCCATTGTAGCCTCAGGTACATATTGAACCTTTTGGGAAATGGGCTTTAGATTTTGTAGGACCTATTAGTCCTCCATCAAGACAAAAGAAATATATATTAGTTTACACTGATTATGTTACCAAATGGGTAGAGGCCAAGCCATTAATTTTTGCTACTGAAGTATCTGTAGTTAATTTTCTTTTTGAGGACATTTTTACTCGTTTTGGTGTCCCAAGAGAAATTGTTACAGATCAAGGAGCTCAATTCACATCAAAGCTAGTGGAACAAATGGTGGAGAGGTACAAAATCAGACACAGAAAATCTACTCCCTATCATCCACAAGAAAATGGTCAAGTGGAATCTACTAATAAGGTCATTGAAGGGATCCTAACAAAGACTGTTCATTTACATAGAAGATATTGGACAGACAGGCTTCCTGAAGCCTTGTGGGCCTATAGAACTACATGGAGAAGCACAGCAGGCCATACTCCTTATGAACTTGTTTATGGAAAACAAGTTTCGTTTCCCATAGAGTTTTAGATTCAAACTTTTAAAATGGCAGTTCAGCTAGGACTTGATCTAACAGAGGCACAAAAGCACAGATTGGAGCAGATTAATGAATTGGATGAGATCAGACAAGATGCAGTCCAAAAAAAAAGTATAGTCCAGCAACAAAGGATTAGATGGCATGATAAGTACATCAAGGAAAAGAAATTCAAAGAAGGTGACTGGGCCCTCTTGTTTGATTCAAAGTTCAAAGATTTTCAAGGGAAATTCCAAACACATTGGCTTGGACCATATAAATTTATGAAAATTTTTGACAATGGAGCAATACAAATCAGGACAATAGATGAAGAGAAAGTCACTTTTCTTGTAAATGGTCATAGATTAAAGCTGTATCATAAGCCACTTTCAAGAGAAGAATTTATCAAGAGATTCCAGGAAAACAATGATGTGAAGTTAATGAAGAAGAATTCTTCTTCTTCATCAACTTAATTGAATTTTCTGAATTCGAATGCATAAAAAAATAAAAAAAAATAAATAAAAAATAAATAAAAAAAAAGAAAAAAAAAGTATAAACATGAAAACTAATCACTGATTAGCATGTTTATACAGAAAAGATAAAGTGAAAATCAGAATCCTTCTGACACTTTAGCTTTTCAAATTTGTTCTTTCCCTGCAAGCAGTTATTACAAAATCATAAGTGCAGATCCATTTTATATATCATATTCCACTTATGATCCATTTCACTCCATTCATTCATAACTCATTCACTCCATTCATTCATATCTCATTCACTCCATTTCATGGTCCATCTCATTTCCATCTCAGATTTCTAAATTTGATCTCTTTCTGCAAATTGAGTATTACAAATCATAAGTTGCAGACCACTTTTTATGCCACTTCATATTTGTGATTCATTCCATTCCATTATATTCCACTTCATTCATGCTCCATTCCACCATATTTCATGATTCATGATTAATCCATTTCATACTACACTCCATCCATGTTTCAAATAATTTAATTTCATGTTTCAAAGCTCCTATAGGTATATTCTGCAGCCAGATATTCTGCAGTCAGACATTCTGTAGCCAGCTAAACATTCTGCAGCCAGCCAGAAATTCTGCAGCCAGATACCCTGCAGGCAACTATCCAGCAACCACTTGTTCAACAGCGAATTGACCTTGCACACCTATGTCAACAAGAAAAATCAAAGGGATTATGAAGGCTGAATAATCAATGATTTTCAAAGGAAGACAAAGCATATTAAAACCACAAAAATCAAAGGAAAGGCTAAGGTAAAGTTGTGAAATTATTATGATGATAGATTATGAAAGTTATAGTATAGTTAAGTCATGTATGATTCATAAAGTTATTTTGATTATTCGTGTTGATCAAGCCTATTAAACCTATCAGAAAAACCTTGGACAAAATCCCTTTTATTCCGCCATACCAAACCATCATTTATTAAAAATTAACGGTTAGTACTGAAGTGACCTATTCGGTCACGTCACTAACCCGAAGTATTCAGTGATGATTTTGAATTTCTCACGAGATTTTTCCGCGGTCTTTTATTTCATGATAGCTCTCAAACTAAATAATTCATGTGAATCACCTTCACTGTATTTCACTCATCCCATAACCACTTCATATCATCTTTCCGTAGCTAATTCCTACTGCATAAGCAGAGAAGGCATCTTTGGGGTGAAAACAACTCTCTGCAGCCATTTTTACTGTGAATAGAAGAGCAGTAACGGAGCAGTAAATTGAAGGTTGAGAAAAGAAGCCATGGGTCTCATTTTAAGGTCCGAACCAGTCAAAACCAAATACTTAGAGGGTTACCCACAAATTAGAGAAATACTACAGCAGGTTGCGTGGTTACAATTTTTGGAAAAGTTCAATGGTTTTCATAAGGAGGTAACCGAGACATTTGCACGGTCCTTCAATGGAGCAGAGGTTGAAATAGGAGATGTCAAGTTCACTATTACACAATCCTTCATTGCAGAGGCAGTAGAACTACCAAGGCAAGGTGAACGATGGTTAGAAAACAAGGAATTTCACAACGAGGCATGGAGACAAATGCTCAAAACACCAGGTATGGATATCTCAGTTTTCAAGAAAGGCATCCCTAGCTCAGCACTGAAGAATAAATGGCGAAATATGTTGCTCATTTTGCAAAAGTTTATAACTTGTGAGGGAAGGTTTGGTACCTTATATGTTTATCACATTTGGCTTATGATGCATTTCTTAGATGAAGAAATCAATTTACCCTTCTTCTTACTTCATAGCCTAAAGAGAATGGCCTCTAATGTTCAAAAGAGGGTTCAATTCTTGGAAACCACTTTGTATCACCATGGCCTAGTTAAAATCCTAATTGAACATCATTTGAGAAAAGTGGGAGACAATTGGGATGAGTTCCTAGTGAGGAATCACTTTGAAGAACCCAAGGAATCTCCATCCAAAGGCAAATTTGCAAGCAGAAGCAGGAGAAGGAAAATTTCCAAATCTGTTGAAATTAAAATTGGTAAATCCATACAAGAGGACAGTGAGGAGATTATCTCTGAAAAACTGGCTGAAATCAAGAAACAGCTTAAAAAGGAGAAGATAATAAGAAAGTATGCCAAGGAGAGAGGTGAGGGACCATCTAAACTAAGACGAAGCCATAGGCTTAGAGGCATATTGAAGAAGACAGGAGTTAAGCAAACATGCATCATAAACATTGAAGATGAAGAGACACCAGCTGATAAATCTCCTGAATACCAGTACGAAGAGGATCTTGATGAAGAAACTCCGGAGATAGACCCAACACAACAACAAATCTATAATTATGTTGAGACATTAGAAAGGAGAGCCTCAGAAAGCAGAAGAAGAACTCCTAGCCCACCAGGATCTGCAATTGAAGTACTAAGAAGAGGTAAATATGAACTGGAAGTACTTAATAGGCACATAAAAAATGAAAATGAAATTCTCAGGGAACAAGTCAAGCTGAAGAGTAATATGAACACAACTCTCTCTCTGCAAATGGAAAAACTGTACAAGGCTAATGAGAAGCTGAAAAAGAAAAACAAGAAGTTGAGTCGAGCACTTATAAACCTAAGATTCAAATTGTTCATAAGGAAACCTAGGAGGTCATTGAACATCAGGCAAAGCAGAAAAAGGAAGTTGGATGTCCTAGCAGAAGTTTCAGAATACATGGATTAATTGCATGAGGACATGCAAAAGCCTTGCAGTGGGGGTATGTTGAGCCCCAAAGATGTCCTTCTCTTTCACCAAATTTCACTTCAATTCCTTTGTCCTTTATCAGTTGCAGGCTTAAAAGATCAATAGGATTAATTAAAGTCACTTTAGGAATGCATATAATTACTGACTTGCTATATTTTCGTGGTTTTGTTGTTGTAGTAATTTTTGACTAGACTTAGCTACAGAATGCAGCCATTTTGTAGCCAGTCGCCTATTCCGCAACTATCTTCATGTTTACACATGTTACAGGTGTCACTTAGAGGAAAAACACATATGGTTGAAATCCAGACTTCATCTACATCATTACTTGTCCCCTATGAAGTCTGAGTAAAAATCTCCAAGTGGTTATGCACGTGGAAGAAATCAAAACTAAGAGGTAGACTTCTACCGGGACAAGAACTCTACAGATGTCTTCAGCAAGAGTACGAGGCTTCCACAAGAGTTCTAATTTGATTTTAATTGGGAAAGACACTTATCCCTATTTCCTCTCAAGGGTAGTTATGTATTTATTTTATAATAATGACTCGGGAGACCGAGAGACAGTTAGCTAGATTGATGTTTTGTTGTTAGATCTCAAAAGTTTTTAATACTCTGTTTCGAAAGAATTTTCCCTTTAATGAAAGACATTCAACTTCATTGCATGATCTAAGGCAATCTTTAGGAGATTTGTATGCTAATCTAGTGGTAGAGGGCCCCTACTACCCTAGAAGCTCTGCGCATACTGTTTAGATAAGTAACTTTAGCCTTGTTTCATTCCTAATTCAAGTAGTTTTCTAAACTTTATGTTTTTATGCTCATTCACATCAAATGTTATAGCTAGTCTTGTTCTTATGAATTATTCCAAAATATCACACTAACTGCTTGGAATGAGAGATAGCTATAATATTTTAAGATATTAGTTGCATTTTAGTTAATTTGTAATACTCCGAAAGATTAATTGCACTCTAGTTAAGTTATTTATTAACCGTATTTCAAGTTAATTGATTGCATTCTTGTTCAGTTATGTTTAATGTATTTCAAGTTTCATTAGTTAGTTGTATGCTAGTTCTGTTCCATTAGACTTCAAGACCTTCATTATTTACAAACTACTCTTTTTATTAATCTCTTCCATCACATCATCATATGGACAGGAATTAGTGATATCAGTTCAAGGCCTTGACTATTCTGCAATCTCTTATAATTTTACAAATAGCCTTTTTCCAAAACTATTCCAAAATATTTCTAACTTTCGAATGAGGCTTAGTAGTGACAATTTGAGTTGCAGAATGGATTAATTTTAGTGTCATAAGTTAATTTAGAGTAGGGTTCCTTACTATGCTACAAATAATCTTTTCCAATTGTGTTCCAATAAATTTCTAACCATGGATGAGATTTTTGTGATATTGTAAGTTGTTGTTTACTTAGAAGAACCTCATTGCATTAAGCTTATCCTTTTCTCAAGCTATTCCAACATACTTCTAATGAATGAATTGGACTGAGTTCATGTTATGGGTTATTTTTTCTTGTCAAGTTTTGCATTTTCTGTTCTTAGGTGCCATACATAGTTTAGAATAGCATTTGCTCTGTTTTAGTGTGACCAATAACTTCTCTTTGTTAAACACTTAGTTCCTTTCCTCTTAGCATAAAAAACACAAAACCAAAAACACTAGAAAAAAACTAAACACAACGAAGTAGGAAGCAAATACCTAGGCACATATAGCGCACTTCACTTCAACAGTTTACTAGCCCTGGTTGACAATTTATGACATCAATTTAGGAACACTAAGTTGAGCAGATAGGAGGTATATAGTGGTTGATGGAGTCATTTATTTCCATGATTAGATCTACTTAACTAAAGACACCAAGCTCATGGAGGGGATTCTACATGCAACATATGAGGCACTCTTTTCAGGGCATGGGGATTCCATTGAGTCCTATCACACCATCATCGAGGTATTCATTGGAAGGATCTCAAAGAAGATGTGCACCAACATATCAATAGATATGTTGCTTGTTTGATGTTTGAGGAGGAAAGAAACCACCTTGCAAGGTTGTTTTAGTCACTTCCCCTTTTGATGAAGAGATGGGAAGGTTCATCTAAGGACCTCTTCACCAACTTGTCCACAATATATGGTAAAGATTGTGTTTTTATGCTTATTGATCAACTAACAATGTATGTACATTCTTTTACCATACATTTGCAGCAGTTTTTCCACAAGAGAGCAAGCCTCTCTTTGGATTTCATTGTCCTTTTGGGACTACATGTAATGATGGGATTGACCACTTTCTAGAGGACTTTGAGCAAGACTTGTTTTGTTGGGTTCGTATTTAGCCAACACCTAATGTACTCTACTATTTTCAAGCTTGTGAGAAGCTTATGTCAACAAGTAAGTGGTTGGATGACCACTTATCATATGATTCTTTGAGACAACTAGAGGCAGAACAACGTTGGTCTCACTTGAGGGACTATTGTCACCATCCAGTATGTCATGTGACACTTAGTCCATATTTCCTTTGGAGCCCTTATGGTGATGAAATTCTATTCACTATATGTGGGATGGATTTTGAAAGAGAGGTTCCTAGAACCAAACAGTTTGATCATGAGATCCCAAGTTTCTTTTGGATTCCTGAGGACTATATTATTGGAGCCCAATATTAGAAAATCCATATTTATCATAAATGTATACAGAGACAACGTGAATTGAATAACTTGATCTCTCATTTTCATTCATGCAGCCCCTATACATTGCAAAAGTAATGGATTGGTGATTGTTCCTATGAGCTACCAAGGATGGCTCACTTTGTTTGGATGATAACATGGAGATTGGAGTTTCTCATTGGGATTGAGGCACCCAACATTTACCATCTCTCATGCCTTAAGGAGGCCAATAGATAACATATAATTTTTTCCTTATATCTCCCACTTCTTCATGACAAGAGCTATTTGATTTATCTACCAAAGGCTAATTTGAATTCTTGGGAGGAGACATATACATTGGAGGTTTTGCAGTATCCTTGCAGTTGCTCGAGGACAAGTAACATTTTGGAGGGGAGGAATGTAATATTCCAAAATTAATTGGAATATTAAATTTTTGTTTTGTCACTTAGATAGGTGAATAAGTGGGTAGGGAGACCCATAAATCTCTTTATGAAGAATAAAATCACTTCTCATGTGAAAGTGGATCATCATTTCAGCTTAATAAATCATTCTAAGGTGTGAACAGGAGCTAGAGCATGTGGATTGGGTCAATGTTGACCAGATCAACATCGTTGTTACGAATATCATGGAGGATTAATTGAGGACAACGCAGTCATTTATGAGGAGTGTATGCATGAGAGTAGCTCCATTATTCAGTTGGACCCAGGGTGAGGAAGATCACCAAGCATAAAAAGAAGATGATGGCAGCATTAGAAGGATGGATTTATATTATTGATTTTTATCTTTTTAGATATGGATTTGTCATGTGACATTTCTGCACATGCTTTTGCTATTTAGCAGGGTCTGCAGTGCTGTTTAGCACAAGGGTGTTTCCGAGAAGAAATTCCACCCTCATCCTCGGGGAACTTAGAGTGCCTACTCAAGAGAGGTTAACTTGAGTTGTATTACCACTATCTAGAATTTGGCCAAGTTTCAGTCTCATATACAATGCAGTTTCTATTCAAAATTGTGTTGTGTTGCAGGGTGTAGCAGTGGAGGGTTGTAAAACCCCATTTCTAAGCTTGTTTTACATTGGAGGGCTCATCCATTTAGCCAGAAGGCTTTTGAGGAAGTCCTTGGAGCATCATTTCCACATTTGGTAGGATTCCAAATATCTACCATCAGCTACAACATAGTTTCCCTCAAGGACTGTGTTATTTTAGAGAGCAGCTGCAGCAGTGGGTTTATTTCCCTAGTTGGAGGAGTTGTATTTCCTTTGAGGGGATCAACCATTCATTTAGGAGATCTGTTGGAGGAGGATCAACCATATTGTATATCGGATCAGCCATCTCCCATTAGTAATTTAGTTGCAGAGATTATTCAGCCCTAGGGCCAAATTTGCTCTATTTTGTATAGTGTATGTTTCTAGAAACCGTTTCTGGGTTGTCATGGAAATCTGTTTTGGAGCATGGATCTCTAGTCTTAGCAATTTTGGAGCATTATATCAGCAACACCATATTTTTCTATCTTTCATCCTCTATTCTCTCATAGACATCACAGTTTTCTACATTCTTGTATTTAATGTATTAACAACATTTCATATCTAGGTGTATTCTTTCATGGGAGGCTTGTTTTCCCAACTTGAGTGACTTTTTCCGCAAGATCTTGTACCTATTTTGCTATTATAATCATAATGAAATGGATCTATGGTTGTCTCATGCTTTGATCTATTAATATTTCTGCATAATTCCAGTTTTATGTGCTACATTGTTGCTTTCCCCATTTGGGAATATAACAACACACTACAGTCAAGTCTCTGGACATTTCAGAGTAGAGAAAATAGTGGCAGTACTACAGAAGTATTTTTATTGGCCAAAACTTCGACAAGATGTTGGGAAGTACATCAGATCTTGCACTGCTTGTGCCATTTATAAAGCGACAATCAAGAATTAAGGCCTATATACTCCTCTGCCTACTCCTAGTCAGCCTTGGGAATCCATCTCCATGGATTACATGTCCGGCCTTCCTTCTACTAAGCATGGAAATGAGTGAATTTTCGAGGTCGTCAACAGATTCTCTAAGATGGAAATTTTGGCAGCTTGTAAGAAGAGTATCATAATAGAATCCATTGCTAAGATCTTCTTTGAACAAGTGTGGGTACACTTTGGTATCCTACGCTCCATTATCTTAGATCAGATAAGTGATTCTCGAGTACATTTTGGTTAAGCTTGGTCGATGCCGGATACCAAGCCCAAGATCTCAAGTCACTACCATTCCCCAAAATGATAAGCCAAAAAAAAAGTTGTGAAAAGGATTATCATGCACATTCATGCATGTATCGTTAGAGTCGACTACAATTTTCCTCCGTGCTGATCAAACATGGTCTTACAAAGTGATTTTAAGATGTCAAGGTCAAATTTTGTCATTTCAGTGAGTCTTCAAGCAAAATTTGGTCACTAGGTATTAGATCTAGGGTTTCTTTTCACTCTTTTCAAAGTTGTCCAAAGGTTGGTCCTTGTCACCATTCAGCTGAGTGTACCATCATTCATAGGGTTTTCATCATCATGTCAAGCTCCACTGGGTCATTTTACACCTCGTCTGGGCGTTTCCGCCAGGCTCAGCAAGGTCCATTTCCCTCTCCTAGGGTTTTGGAGGTAATTTGTCTTGGATGGTCAAATCATCGAAAAAACTTGTATCCTGATGTTCACACACCTTCCCCTATCCTTAACATACCTTATTAAACATTTCCCATCACTGAGATTCCCCAAATTCCTCATTTTTGCGCAAACCCTAGTTTCTTGCCACAACTTGGTAATTTTCTAGGCTAGGCCTGTGTTTTTCCCTTTTGGACCCCTTCCCCTCACTCAATCTCTGAGATTCCACTTTCCCCTGCTTCCTAACATCCCTCCTTACTTCCCAAAAATTTCCCCAAGAATTTAGAAGCCCCCTATCCCCTTCATTTCGCTTCATTTCGACAAAATCCCTTGTTCCACACATTGGGATCGGTTTCACTCAAAAGGTGTTTCAGAGCAATAAAAGATGAATTTTAGAAAACTGAGAGAGGTTTTTGTTCACAACATTCCAAGGAAGAAAAACCTCCTTCACTGTTTACACAGGTATCATGGTTTTGGAGAAATGTCAAAAATACCGTTGCCTCAGGAGAATTGAATTCACCTCTGAAGTGACCTTGGGAAAATCAATATTTCTCCTAGCATGGTTGGCCAAATGACTTGCTTGATGATTTAAATGATAACTAGACAGAAATACCTTTCCAATGAGCTATCATGAGCTCAATTTGGAGTTGAGGAAGACCTTCAAAAGTTGGATCGCAAATGTCAGCCTCCGCCTTGAGGCAGCACTTCTTATCTCCGCTCATTTTGACTAAAGGTTGAAGATTTCATTTCGACAGGTAAATGAAGTCCAAATTGGAAAATTCCACTTGTGTTAGAAAGTAGACTCCAAGTGCTTTCCAACGAGCTATCACACGCCGACCACAATTCTGGAAGGCCTCCAAAAAAGCTCTCACAAAATGAACTATGTAGCGACTATAAAAAAGTGCGCTGCTTACCCACTTGAAAAGTACATACCATTTCGAGAAGTGCTACCCACCCAGCAGGGGCGCTACCCACTTAGCAACAGAGCCCAGAAATTTGTGTTTTGCGCCCAGTTTTGATTCAAATCGACTCCAACAAATTGCAAACAGGTTTTTATCATTGCTCAGTAGATTTTTATCATTCTTGTGATGAATTTGATGTTGGGAAAGAGGCCATGTTTGGAGAAGAATATATAAACCCTACATTCACATGCAAAATAATTCCTCAAGGGTTTTTGGAAATATATGGACAGTTTGGTGAAAAGTTTGAAAACTCTTGAATGGTAAATGTGCTCATGCCTTGGCACGTTATGTACATGATCCTCATGCCCTCAGTTATCATTTTATCATTTCTATCATGCCCTTTCATGTTTTTGCACAGTTTCATGTTAACTAGTATATAGCCTCCACTATATATCATCGTCGCTTTTCATCACTAATATTGCTAATTGCCATGGCTAATATTTGTTTCACTGTGGTCATTGTCACATTGTGTCCCATTTCCCATTGACAAACACAGTCTTATACTCATTGTTCCCTTTGACAAATTTTATCCAGTATTTCAAAGGATGCACACTACATTTTGCACTTGGTACTCATTTGTCAAAATTCACTTGTAATCAAAACAGAGACTGTTCTTTTATCCCAATCCACCTAAGCAGAGCTATTACCACTGTGTGTTTCCTATGATGCTTTGGTACATATGTAACATGTTTTGGGTTTTGAGCATACATTGAAAATTTGACTTCACTACACCTATATCAACATACATATTGCAGACATCTTGTTTTCAGAGCCATGTCAGAGACAGATTCAGTTTATGAACAGGAGTATGGCTTGAGAATGATGACTCAGCGAATTGAGGTTGATGTCTTGAAGATAGAACATAGCATTTTCGATAGTGGTAACATATCGAGAGGCCACGGAGAGCTTTGTTTTAACGACGTCACGGCAGTACTATCTCCACAAAGGTGGGAAGGGGTCTCATGCTTCTTTCATCGTATGAGTACATTTACCAGGATCATGGTAAACAAAGACATGTTCGAGTCCTTGTGAAAAACCATTATTGGCTCGCATGCATGTACGCAAAGCAAAATGAAAGATTACGAAGAGGAGGTTGATGAGCATAAAACGGCGAAAAGAGGCACAGTCCACTTGATTTTGGCCGAAGGCTTGGGTCAGCTGGTAAAATGCCTTGATTGAGGATCTTTGCTCAGAATTTGAGCAAATTCGGGAGAATTTTTTACATGTTTTGAGAATTTTTGGGCCTAGCCAGTTACCAGTTCTAGGGTAGCGCGCCATGATTGCCTCTAGTGAGACACTAGAGATAAATTTTTACATTTTTGGATTTTTCATGGTAAGTTGTGCATGCTCAGGCAGGGTCGAAGCATTTCATCAGATTCTGGATAGTCAAAAGGCTCAAAAACATCATGAAAACCACCTTGCTGCCACTTTTTGCACCAGCAGGAAGTACTTCTGGGAGAATGAAGTTTTGGAGGGTCAAATAAGCTCCAAATTGGGAAATTCCACTTGGGTTGGATAGCCAACATCCAGGGCTTTCCAACGAGCTATCATGAGCTCAATTTGGATGTCGAGAAGTACTTCAAAATCAGGTTGAAAGGCGCGCTACCCATAGAGATCAGAGGCGCTACCCATAGAGATTTTTGGCTGAATTTTCAACTTCCAGCTCAGATTTTCGGCCAGTTTGGACCAGTTTTGCTTGTGGATGAAATTTTTGGGTTTTTATGATGTAAATTGATGGTTGGCATGTAACTTTGGTTTATTTTTATCTATTCTAGAAGATTCACTCTCAAAAAAGTAAAAATCATGTAAATGAATCAGTTCCATTATAGAATCATGTACCCTATTGTTCATTTTATCGAGATTGACGGAAGGCCTCTGTCCTCGTAGGGGCTAGCTACGAGGTGAGTGTGGTTTGATGTGGCCTTGATTTTTACCTGCCACCTCATTTCTGACACAGGTGAATTTGAGAAGCTTCTTTGTATTCTGTTTTCCAAACATCCACACACGGGATGAAAGCCTCCCTTATGTCCATCACAACTACAAAATATATTTCCATAGCTCAATTGGCCACAACCATTTTCAGGTGGGGTTGGGATCCTAACTAGTATGTCCCATTGATTTTTCCATACCATTTGCAGCTACTCAATCAAATTTGAGTGCGTTAAAAATATCCACTAGCAAGTCAATGAAATATTGGACAAAGCCAATTCCAAGTACAAACAAGGTCATGATCAACATCGGGTGCCACACAAGTTCTAGGTAGGCGAAAATTTTTTGTTACATCTGCAGAAGGAGCGCCTCGCTGGGCCCCACCGAAAGCTTTGCCTGCTCTGGTATGGGTCATACACCATCATCAAGGCTATAAGGGAAAATTAATTTGAGCTCATCGTTCCATATTTCCTTGGATTGCACCCAATATTTAATGTATGCCGATTGCAACCATACTTTCCCCCATTTTTGGACACATTTGACGTTGTTGAGCAACTGACACCAACACAGCTCAACCCAAGCAGCATCAAATAGGTAAAAAAAATAGGATCATGGCCACACATATCAAGAACACTTTTAGTTGAATATTCAACTATATTGAGTTTTCAAAGCAGGCCAAATCCTTCACTAGGGCAAGTGGTTCACTAGGGATCAGGTTCAACATAATTTTCATCACCTCATGGAGGCTCTGCACGCAATGGGGACCATTACTTTCTAAGGGGGGAGGAATGATCCAGGTTGATATTGGTGGCCACCGACCTTTTTCACCTAGACCCTCAGTTGGTTTCATCCATTTCATTGATTATAGTAGAATTTACTATTTTTAGCATTTTTTCAGGTCTTGAACTTTCGAAGCTGTTTTGACCCCCTAAATGGAAATTTTTTGAGTTCAAAAAAAGCTTGCATGAAATAATATAGTACTTAGAGATATTTTTTTAATGAGGTATTTCATGCACCAAACAAATATCATATGAAAAAGTTACAACCCCGGGAAGTTGGCTGCCCAACTAACCCCAAAGGGGCCCACAAAATCTTAGTGTTCCATCTCCTAGAGTTAGCGTTTTGGTTATTTAGGGTTTTTCCTGACTGTTCAATAATAAAAAGGTGCTTGAGCCTCATTGTAACATATTTCAGAGGCTAGTAGCCACCACATATTTCCTTAGAGATAAGCTACCATCATCCGAGATACCACCACATATTTAAGTGCTTTGATATTAATGAAATGAAGATTTATTTCTATTTCATCTCTATATTTATGTTTATATCTGTATTTTTTTGCATTCCTACGTAAGTTCAGATCTGTGTTAGGGGAACACCTTCCCCATTGTTCAATGAATCCTACAACCAACAAAACCACTAAAAACCAAAACATAATTCCCATGGAGATTTATAGATTTTATCGATGCAATATTTACAATGAACAACCTGTTGAAAGTCAAATCAACATGATAAACATAACAACACAACAAAGCATACCGCTTTTTGGAACTTTATAGCACAACTCAATGTGGTATTTACATACTTATTCATATATACATATACCAAAACTTCTTTGCCTCAACTAGAAAATAAGGAAGGATACATAGCCCACATATAATCAACCATCTCCCATGGAGCTTCATTGGGCCCAAAGTGCTTCCACTACACTTTAACCTACTCGATTTATCAGTTCCGGAGCATGAGCATCTTTCTATGCAAAATGCACTTAGGTTCCGACTAGAATTATCCTTCTGGTTCCACCTGCAATACGTGCCAATCAGTAACATGATCAACATCCTTTATATATCTTTTAAGCAATGAAACATGAAAAACATCATGGAATTTCACAGTTGGAGGAAGTGCAAGTCTGTAGACCATTGGTCTAATTCTCTCAAGGATCTTGAAAGGCCCGTAATACCGAGGTGCAAACTTTTCACATGGCCCAATCCTCAAGGAGGTCCTCTTGGGATTGATGCACAAGTACACATGCTCTCTAACATGAAACTCCCTAAATTCCTTGTGCTAGTTTGAATAACTCTTCTTTCTATCCTCCGTTGCCTTTAGATTTTTCTTTATAACCCAAATTTCCTGTTCCATATTTTCCAACATGTCTGGTCCTTTAGACACCCTATTCACTGGATCAATCCCACTGATGGGAGTATTACAACTCCACCCATAGATTTCCTCAAACAAAATCATCCTCAATGACTCCTAGTGCCCATTGTTGTAAGAAAATTCAACCAGTGGAAGATACTATTCCCACTTCTGCTGTTGATGCATCACATACATTCTCAACATGCCCTCCAAAATCCTGTTGACCCTCTCTACATGTCCATATGGTTGCAGACGATAAGTTGTGTTGAAGGCAAACTCCTTACCTAAACCTGCAAATAACCCTTTCTAGAACATAGAAGTGAAATTAACATCCCTTTTTGATACAATCTTCTTTGGTACACCATACAACCTCACTATATCTTTGTTGAAAACTTGTTCTACGTCACTAGTTGAATATGTCGATTTGGTAACACCCTCCTCCCACATCTACCCAAGTAACCGACCAACCAGGGTAAAAATTTGACAAAGAGTTACTATGATATGATTCAACCTCCTAGGTGACCTTAAGGAAGTGGAATCGACATAAACACATCAAATAAACCTTCCACATCAGCAAAAAAACTCCCATGAGCCATCCCAACCACTCAGGTAGCCCACCCTTGGGTCCCACTAGGTTTTTAGACCATTAAACCCTGGACGCTCCCTTGATGTGGGAAAGGGTGTGTCTGGGAGGCTCTGAACACTCCCACAACATGGGATACATGCGTCCAGGGACTTTTTTTCTCAGACCTGTGACAGTGTCCCCAGGATTTGAGCCACTTTTTTTAGGCCCAAAGCCCAGGTCAATTACCAATTTTCAATTACAGGTTCAAAAATGAATTTACACAAAAAAAACAATGATACATTTGTAAAAACATTGACAAGTTCTAGACTGGACCCCTACTAGCCATGATAGGAATTTCATCAAATATGTCACAAATATTTAATATATAGGTTTAAACAACAGATCCGAGCATAGGAGTCTCATACTTATCTGAGAATCACTAAGAAGCATTATTTCCTCATCACATTAATTGCATTACCATATATTTTGGAATAGATACATTGTTCATTCATTTACACATAAATAAATAATTAAAGCCATACATCATCACTACTATAAAACACATTCATAACCAACATATAAACAACAGAAATGACAAGCACATAAGAACCATATAAGCCATATAATAACAAGAATATTTATCCATCAATACAAGAGGATATCCATAAGAAAAATGAAACCAAGTATGGCATTTACACATTCCACCCGACCATAAACATGGCTGGACCAAATCTCTCTTCATCCAATCACCCCCGCGCCATATTCCAAGCATGAATGTGGGATATCATAAAAATCATCAATAAAAACCAAACTGGAGCTTCCAGAGTCCAAGCCACCTCAACCCTTAACCAATGATTCCACCTCACTGTCGTACATCACAACCATCACCAGATTGGTGTCCACCCCAAGCTTTCCAGGGTTCAAGAGCGTTTTTTACAACCAAGGCTTCTAGGACTAGTAACTCAACCCATAGTTTCCATCAGGCTTCCACAACGTTTGTCCAACCAAGGCTTCCAGGACTGCTAACTCAACCTACCAAGGGCTTCCAGGGCTAGTAACTCAACCGAACAAGGGCTTCCAGAGTGTTTTTCCAACCAAGGCTTCCAGGACTAGTAACTCAACCCAAGCTTTTATAGGGCTTCCGGAGCATTTTTCCAACTAAGGCTTTAGGACCTAATAACTCAACCCCTAACTAAAGGAATATGATAACCAACCAGAAAAAAACAATGAAAAGAGCCCACAACACCATGAATATCTAGGAAATGGCAAGGCTAGGCAAATCCATTGTCAATCTAGACAATCCTCCATGCCAATGACAGATCATGACCAAGAACCCACATGCATATGCCATGCATGCCAAAACTAGTGAGGAAAAAATACATGCAACTCAGTACCTGCAAACAGAATCCTCTGTAGTTGCTGATCCCAATGTCCTCTTATGCTTTCCTGCTCTTCCTTTTCCTTCTTGCTCCAAATCTCCAAGTATGCCATACTCTCCAAGAGTGCTCCAAGAAAAATCTAAGTATCTAAGAGTATGAGAGAGAGAGAGAGAATAATGAGAGCTCCAAAACTGCACTGATCAAAATCTTGAGAAAAAAACTTGCAAAATGATCCTCAAAAGCCCTTTTATCAATGAGGCCTCTATTTTCCTTATTTTCCTTCAATTTCCTCCTCACATGCAACATGTGACCTTTCACCTTCCTTTTCTCCCATTTTCCTTTATTTTCATAAATAAATGCTAACAAATGCCACTTTGCCTCTCCAAAGCCTTAGCCATTGCCTTTGCCAATTTACTTAACTATAAATAAGCCAAATAAACACCCACTAGGACTTTTTTTTCCCACCATTAAGCTTGGAATACATGTACCATTACCTTGGTCTTATATTTTTTACATGAATTTTTAACCAGGGCTATTACAGAATCCTCCCCCTTAGTGGAACACCGTCCTTGACGTTTAACGACACCTATAACAAATGAGACTGTTGATAGTAAAACATATTGCCCATGGAGCTTTATAAAACATCTCATTGTAATATTTACAATGAAATCCTACTGAAACATGATAAACATACAATTTACTGGAGCTTTATAACATAGCTCATATACACATTTTCTCAACCAACAAATAGAAGGATATGATTCTCGCATTAGCAACAAGGGAATCCAGAGGATGGCACCTCCAACCTCAAAGTAATACTAGGATTCACCTCCTTCTTGGAAGTCCAAAATCCATTTCCAAAGTGAAAGTATGCATCCAATGTCTAGGGCTAAAATCCTGCACTATTGGACCTTCAATGAACATTTACTGACTCATTGTTCCAGGGCGCACTCCCAATGTGCATCTGATTCCATATGTCAATGATAATGAATAAAAAAAATCCATGCTTGACCTTTCCTTCTCTACTACACAATCCCTCAAGCAATCCGGTCACCCCCTTCCATGTAGTCACACACCATCCAAGTTTCACTGGCACCCCCATCCCGAGATGTCCATCCCTTGGCAAGGATTTCTCACATTGGAAAATACAAAAAGTAAGGCATATCCCTACCTCAAAACCATCATACTGGTCATAGCATGCTCAGGGAAATGAATGGACACTATTGGGTACTAGTGTCCCACAATGGCCCTACTCCTAAAGTTTTTTACCATCATACTGCTGCGTGTTTCAATTCCTTTTGCTGACACTGCTAGATCTTGCAGTCGGTTTCAACCACCCAACTAGGCATTGCTTGCTTTCCTATACCAAGCACATAATTTCCATTAGATTCAAAATAAATTGAAATAAATTCAAATCATACCTCTTTCGTAGCCCATCAATAAGGTACACTTGCACTTCTATTTACTTCCTATCACACAAGTCAAACTAGTTGTTTGATCAAATCATCATGTATAGACATATCACATCTGGTTAGCTCAAAACACAACCATCATAGATCAAAATCATGAATCACATGCAATCATCATAAACCATAATCATAAATCAAATGCAACCATCATAAGTTAGAATCACGAAACACATGCATAATAAAACTGAAATAAAATATTGATACTTATCCTTCACTAGTCCTTACTTATGCCTTTTTTATTTTCTACACACACCGGATCGGTTGCCACATCCAGCAAGCACCCAGTGCCCTTGCTTCTCTTCAATCATGTACACATACACACAATGTACATCTCAACACGTACACCCACATACGACATACAACACCATACATACTCACACCCACACTGACATACGACACATACACTTGCACCTGATGTACAATACAACACAATACATATACACATACACCTACACCCAGTGTACAATGCAACACAATACATATACAAATATAGAGTTCAAAACAACGAATACGCATGTCACGATACCACGACTACACCATGCACATACATAGTTAGACATTCCCACAACATAGCATGTACTACATGCACACAATACCACATGTATACCAATACCATATGCACAACATGTACACATTACCACCTATACACAACACTACCTACACAATGTGTGCATAACATCATGTGTACACGACACCACCTTCTTAACATGTACACAATGCCAAATGTACACCACACCACCTGTACAATGTGTACACAATACCACATGTACACAACACCACATACACAACTTGTACACGACACCACATGTACAATCATGCACACAACACCATATATACATAGAACCATATGTAGAACATGTACACCACCATATGTACATAGAACTTCATATACAACATGTACATAACACCATACGTACACAACGCCGAATATCCAACATGCGCACAACACCATATGCACACAACACCACATATCCAACATGCACATAGTACGGTATGTACACAACACCACATATCCAACATGTACATAGCACCATCTATACCTAGCACTGCATATGAAATATACACACAACACCATATATACAACAGTCAGACAACATCATATGTACACAATATTTCATATGTTGCATGTACACATCACCATAGGTACAATCACTAAATATAAAACATTTGCAACATATACATAACAATAGTACTGAACATCCATAGACCACACATTGATCCCATAAGCAACCTTCCTTCTAGTGTCTTTCCACTATCCATGCTTATCCTAACATGTCACATATCACACTACTTTCACTTTGTTGATGTACTCGTCAACATTACCTATCCATAACATAGACATAGGCATAGTACAAGCATATAATATCAATTCATGTTGACATGATACTGAACTCATAGATATGTTAGGGTTACTCTTCCCACTTGATTCCTCATAAGACCAAGAACCTCTTCATTCCATTCACCTGCATAAGAAATCATTCCTCCACAAGAATGATCCTTGAAAACTCTATCATACAATGGCATAAATACATAGATACATACATATATATAATCATTAACATAAAACAAATGTGATCCTATAAGACAAAAACATGCATACACACATATATATATATATATAAACATTAGCATTAAACAATAATGATCCATGAAGACCCCGTCAGACACAACATACATACATATATACGTATATAAACATCAACATAATTATGATCACAATACAATTGCTAGATATCATAAGGACTAGGTTAAGATAACTTCATTTATTAGTGCACAACATGCACAACATTGAGAACAACAGTTCCCAACATAGCCAAGGCATTTGATGCCTCAATCCATTTATTTTACCTTTCTGGTTACCTTTCTCATGTTTGTACTACCAACTTCCATTTATCCCAATCGAATGTCATACTCTTATCCTCAGTTTCCCTTTACTCATGCATCAGGCTTCATCTAAGTCTTACATTACCTGTTAGGTACCAAACAAATCTCCCCGAGCTCCATTAATTTTCCTCTTTCGCAAACCAATCCTCGAGACTCTTAAAACATAAAAGGAAAGACCAAGAAAAAACAATAAGAAGACCATGAAAACTAAAATCAATACGATGCCACAACCAAGTGGCAATTCATTTCATTAGACATAAAAAAATCTGCAAATCAAGCGCGAAAAATTAAAAAATTCCAAAATCAAAAGACTAACAACAAACACCATGACTCAATCCCCATGGTTCCCAGTGCTTTGAAGGGAAAGCTTAACCCGGGCCTTCTTCAATATTTCATGGAAGTCTCTTGCGATGCAATCCCTTCCATCATACTGCCATAAAGACATAACTATCAGCACATAACTAAATATAGCAATATACTAGCTATCTTACCTTGATGTTCCAAGCAAGTTTCATTTTAGCTGAACAAACATGTCAGCCACATGTTCCAAGGATCAAGACAACATATCTATCAATTTGAAATCCACCTTTACCAAGTCTAAAAACCATGTCATAATCAATAGTAAACTCATAGTCATAAATCATAACACATAATGCTGCTACTATCACTACTTACACTCAAGTACATATCAATTGTCTCAACACATGTGTTAGTAAAACCATCTTAAAACAAGATCATTCCTTCATGCAATCTTACAAGCACATATTAATATCATGCAGTTAATAAAACATTTAAACAACTTGCAAACATACCATGTTAAATAAATCAACTAGATGACCTAATCAAACACTCAAACACTAAATTGATGACATAATCAAACTCATACCTTGATGTATCTCATGGGAGGTTGTCTTGTCTGCACAATCAATCTAGATTAGCATGATATAACTTTACAACATATAAACTCAATCATAAATAAGGTCATGATATCCATAATAGTAACTAGCTACCATGTTCACCTCATAAGCTCATAAACAATTGTCATTCACGCATAAAAATCACTTAAGAACAGTTAGTCTAGATTAGTACAACACATTATCCGTAGTAGATCTGACAAGAAAATGTATAAAAATGGAAAATATGCCCAAGAAATAACACCATTGAAGATAAACTTCAGATCTTCATTAATATCAAAACCCTTAAGGTAGGGCAACACCATACATTCACTCCTTAAGGAAGGAGATCACTCCACAAGCCATATGCTTGCCCATACAATAATCCTTGACATCTCTCAATGGAGAGACTCTAGCCTCTATATAGGTTTCATACATGCAATACCATGGGTAGTTACCAAGGGTATCTCAATACCATACATCCAATACAATGGGCTTATCACTTTATTCCCTAGCTACATGTGGTCCCTTACATAATGTGGGTTAACCACTTTATTTATTAACTATGGCCCAATTATTTATCATTCTTATATTATTACATCATATTATTCCCTTGGATACCTCCCTCTGGACCATATATTATCCCCCTTAGGTATACTACATTACACCCCCTTAAACATGTTTCGTCCCCGAAACATAAGAAGAACACAAATAATAAGATCTATTCAAAAGAGTATTCCATTGGTACCATTCACGTGCATCCAACCATCCCAGACAAAGGTGAACACTCGATCTAGTCGATGTCTCGCTCGCTTGAGATGGAAGTGGGTTCTGGTGGTTCTTCTGTGTTGATGTGTTGTGGGTGGATCGTCGCACCTCTCTATGTGTCATCCAGGGGTTGTTGTCCTTGTTGCTAATTCGTTGCCACCTTGCTGGTTGTTGTCTTGCTGGGTGATGCGGGTGGTGATATGTTGAAGCTTTAACTAATGGAACATCTTTCATTAATTCCTCCATTATTGGTGATGGAGTGGTGTCAGGTTCTTTTGTTGGTACTTGCTTTGATGTCTATGTTTGGTTGTCTACCATCAAAGGCTCATCTGATGTGTCTGTGTCATTAGAGATTTTCACTTCTTCCTCCCTAGTCTCTCCATGGTTCCTAATGCAAATATCGTGCAATGTAATTTTCTTCTTTTTATACCAGAGCTTCATGAATTTCTTTTGCACATTAAAATTGACAGTACCAATGGATTCCATCCAAGGATGTCCCAAAACAACATCCACAACAGCCATATCTAAAGCATAAAAATCAAAATGCAACACATACTTATCCATATAAATCTTCAAATCTTTATAAATTTGAACATCTTCATTATCAACCTGTGTGTTTTCAATATGTTTTGCTGGAACTTGCAATTTTTTAGCCAAATTAACATTGATACAATTATGCTTGCAACTAGGAATGATAGACACAATGATGTTCTCTTTATGAATACTTCCATTAACCTGTAATATGGAAATATTAGTAGAAAAGAAGTCTTTATGTCTCTTAGTATCCTTCTTTCCGGCTTTAGACCACTTGTCCAAAATGACTTTTTCAAGTTTTTTCTCGGGAAGTTTCCTCACTGCGCTGTCAAGTGAGGTCCACCATTTATTTGCCTCATCTTTCAGATGAAGCCCTATGGAGCATATCCAAAAAATTCGGTATTGAGCCTTGAGATGTTGTAAAAAATATTCAATAGTAGGGCCATCATCTTTTCCTGTAAACTTCATCTTGCGAGAATCCATAAAATAAAGTAAGGGTTTTGAAGAAAATCACTTACTTTGGCAAAAATTTAAAATGGACATTACTCGGTCAATATAACTCAGAATCCTTAATATAACCTGTTTTCGAAAATGGAATAGCCATTCTGCATCTAAACATATTGCTGAAATCCCGATCCAGGCACTCTGGAAACACAGCTTTGCGCTGCAAATGCCCCGGCGTCACAAAATTTCTGAAAAAATGGCTGATTTTAAATCAGTGATAACTCCCTCATCCGGACTCCGATTCGACTGATTTTTTTTTTGAAATCGGGTGATTTTTCAAGGGGAGCTCATATCTATAATTGGTTGTCTGAAATTTTGCACCAGAATCTACTAAAACGTCAGGAGAGCCGCCGTATAGAAATTGCCGTCAGAAACATTTCTGCAACATAGCTAAATTTAAATCAGCGATATCACCCTCATCCGGACTCCGATTCGACTGATTTTTTTTTTGAAATTGGGTATTTTTCGATAAGGAATCCAGATCTGATATTTATTTCTGAAAATTTTTCACCAAATTTTCCAGATCTGCTCTACAAACTCGCCGCCCAAAAATTTCCTGCAAAAAATGAAAAAACAAATCTCCAAACTCTGCCCAAGAAAGTGCTCTGATACCACTTGTAGTAGATCTGATAAGAAAATGTATAGAAATGGAAAATATTCCCAAGAAATAACACCATTGAAGACAAAACTTCAGATCTTCATTAATATCAAAACCCTTAAGGTAGGGCAACACCATACATTCACTCCTTAAGGAAGGAGATCACTCCACAAGCCATATGTTTGCCCATACAATAATCCTTGACATCTCTCAATGGAGAGACTCTAGCCTCTATATAGGTTTCATACATGCAATACCATGGGTAGTTACCATGGGTATCTCAATACCATACATCCAATATAATGGGCTTATCACTTTATTCCCTAGCTACATGTGGTCCCTTACATAATGTGGGTTAACCACTTTATTTATTAACTATGGCCCAATTATTTATCATTCTTATATTATTACATGATATTACTCCTCGGGGTACCTCCTCTACACTTATATTATCCTCTAGTATACTATACACATTTACAATTAGGTTGACTCATACCTGAATGTCATAACCATAACCAACTGCATAGGCCAATCCAAATTAGCATGATACACATAACATCTAAATTTTAATGTAGTAACCCTAAACATCAAGTTAACTTACATATAACAACAACAATTTAACATATAACATGCTCATCAACAACATATAACATAATCATCAAGTTAACTAACACATAAAAACAACAAGTTAACATATAACATACTCATAAACAACATATAGCATAATCATCAAGTTAACTAATGCAAAAAAACAACAAAATTTCATATAACAACACATTACTATCATTCACAACTATTCGACACATGTGCATATGACCACACTGATTCACTAACATCTACCATGCATGTAACCACAACAACAATAAAATAACAAACATGTATATAAACCTAATGCATATAATAATCCACTAACTAACATACCTGCATGCCAAACATACAATACTTGTATGATGATATGCTCTTACCCCAAAGTCTAGTGTTGCAACTTCACTTTGATGATCTGAATCTCCTGCTCTATCTTAGCCAACATATCAGCATCATATCTTATCAACAACATCATGATGACATAACTACATACAATGAACTCTTAATTCATATCTAACTATTATTCATGCATAACCATAACCATAACAATGCATGCACAACAACCTATATACATTGATATGCATCACCGATATATACTCACGACAATCACATCCAACAACAACACCATCAAATTCCACATGGTGACACAACTACAATAATGATTACCACCATGCATACACAAAAAACACATAGTTCAAAAACATAAATAACACATATGCAACTGACATGTATGCACGAAAAACACATTCCACCCATCCAGTCCAAGGGATGAAACATGCTCTGATACCACTCTGTAACACCCTCCTCCCACATCTACCCAAGTAACCAACCAAATGAGGTAAACATGTGATGAAGAGTTACTATGATATGATTAAACCTCCTAGGTGACCTTAATGAAGTGGAATCGATGGAAAAACATCAAATAGACCTTCCACAGCAACAACAAAACTCCTAGGAGCCATCCCAAACACTCGGGTAACTAGTCCCTGGGTCCCATTGAATTTTTAGAACATTAAACCCTCGAACGCTCCCTTGATATGGGAAAGGGTGTGTCTGCGAGGCTCTGGGAAGTCCCACAAAATGGGCATGCATTCGTCCAAGGAATTTTTTCCTCAAACTTGTGCCAGCGTCCTCGGGAATTGTGCCATGTTTTCAGGCCCAGACCCCAAGTCATTGCCTAGAACTCAATTAAAATTTCAGAAATGAATATACACAACAAAACAATGATACATTTGCAAAAAAATTGACAATTTCTAGATTGGACCCCTACTAGCCATGCCATGCATTTCATCAAACATGTCACAAATATGTAATCTATAGGTTTAAACAACAAAACTGAGCATAAAGGTCTCATACTTATCTAATAATGGCTAAAAAGCATTGCTGCCTCATCACATTAACTGCATTACCATCTATTTGGGCATGGATACTAATGAAATCCATTATTAGGTATAATTAGAGCGGTTAATTGTCACCATTTTAGCATTATTAAGTCTCTCTTTCTCACATTTAATTATATTATGGTCTTATGTTGCTAGTGTAGATGGTGATTAAGGCTTGTCATACTTCGAATGCCTAATATGGGTTAAATGCAAGATAATCATGAAGATATTGTACATTTGATGAAGATTTTTCAATTAAAACTCAGAGTAGACAACAAGGAGAGATTCTAGGAGGATTTTAAACCTCCTTAACTCCCAAAGGTAGCTAAGGGATCCTCGAGATTCCCTCCAACAACTCGAAATCAAAGGCAACCAACAAATGGGAGATTAAGTGCACCAAAGCTCCAATTCTCTTGCAGTGAAAGAGGACACATCACCTACTTTTTAGGGAACTGTTGGTAGCTACCCTCTAGGTTAAATAGGGCTGAGAAAGAGCTCTTTAGGATTCGAACTTTGAAGGAAGCTTATAGACTCTTAGCTCTTGTAATAGGTTTTTGAGAATTTTATGATTATGCAATGAGACTATTTTCTGCAATAAGATGAGTATTCAGACTGTCCTTCACTGATTTAGTTTCAGAGGGATAGGCTTGTGGGTTAGGGCCTAATCCATTGGCCTTAGTCTCTCTTATGTATTCGTGCTTATTTTTATGTCATTGTAGCTAGTTTGATTTATGAGTTTTAGCTAGTTTTCTTACATTTAAATTTATTGTTTTAGTTTGCTTCCATTTGTATTTGTTGTAGTTAATCTTGCATAAATGTTTGCAGAATAGCTTATAAACTCATAAATTTGTGTGTCAAACCTACCTCTCTCATCTCTTTCATTGCAGCTTGAGGAGGGCGGATCTTCACCAAAGGCCCAAATTTTCTCTTTAGTTTATGATTTCTTGGAAAAAATAGTTAGGTTGTTGTAGTGTCATGAACATGTCTAGAATACTGAGTTAGAATTCTATTTGAATTCTTAAGTAGGTTTTTTTTCCAAATTAAACTCATCTTTTCCATTTCATTCATCATGGATTTGCAAAGGTTTGTTGCATAAACAGGTAGTTTGGTTGCAGGTTCAAGTAGCACAAAAAATGAGGAATTCTCCAACACCCTTAGCTTTATTTCTCATCCATCATCAGCCTTCTTTCCATCAAATCACTTTCAGCCCTGTTTTTTAGATTTTCACCTTCACACCATGAGCAACCCTAGAAGTGAAATACATGCTTCTTAAGAGGTTCTGAGCTTAGCCAAGGGGATTTCCACCTTCCATTAATCCAAGTACACCTTCATTCCACCTCCCCTACACTTTTATTCATCATTTTTGGCCTCATATTTCCCTCAGACTATTTCATGTAGCATTTTAGGATTTTCTTGTAGCACTATAGGAAACCTGTAGTAGAACTAGTAGCAACACTATTGGGCCTTTCCTTAAGCCCAAAATCCCTCATCCACCTCATCTAGACCTACAAAAACCATCAAGACACCTTCAACTCTGCATCCATGAGTTTAAAACCTTCTTAAGCCACCTTAGTGCCTTCTCCTCCTTGCTGCAAAACAATGCATTTCCAAGCATAATTAGGTCATGATTAGATGCATGATTAACATCATGATAGTTAAATCATGAAGTAGATATAGCATGTTTAGCCATTTGGCGCAGCAATGTGTGAGTAGATTAGCCTTCTTTCTGAAATTTCAATTCAACCATTTACTTCATGAAGATGCCTAGTTTGCTTCTATTTCTTGCCATAGTTTAAATTGCAGATTTATTTTCTTGCATAATAGCTAGATGTATTTTCTTGCTTCAGAATAGTCATTTGATGGTTAATAGAGTAATGGTTTTGAGTCACTTGTAGTTCTAGGTCTAAATCAAACGTGTGACAAACTTCACTTAGAAACCCTAGAAATAACACCCTTTTGTAGGACTCAGAAAAGATTGACATGAGTAGAATGCATTTGCTGTGTATATAGCAATGTCACCTCCAATTTTGTATGAACCTCATGTTGATAAAGTAAAGTAGAGTAGCCTCTAGGAGGTGCAGCACTCTTGGTGCAATACCAAGGCTCACCACTTTTTGGCGCCGTTGTTGGGGAGGTGTCTAGTAGATGCTTTGATTCTATTTTATCATTATTTTCTACTTTAATTTTAAATGTTGTTTCAAAAATATTGAAAAAATACAAAAAAAATATTTTCATGCCTCGTAGGAGTAAGGATACTCAAGGAATTGTTTTACCAAAAACTCCCACATCCCCACATAGTCACCCTTCACTCTTCTTCAGTGACTGTGAGGTTGAACACACCATAGGTGTGCCTGTTGAAAATGTTGAAGAACCTATTGGAGAAGAAGAAGAACTTGTTTCACCAGAGGAACCTGCTTCACCTATTCAAGCAATGGTTGATACTGAAGCCCAGGGAGTATTTTCCATTAGAGAGAAAGATGGGGAAACCAAGATGAAGAACATCATCCCCTCATCCCTTCCACATTTCCATGGACTTACCTCTGAGGACCCTGACACATTCATGTTTGAATTTGTTGTTGTCTGTAGGACCTATGACTGTGCCTTAGATGATCAATCACTGAAGCTATTCCCATCTACCCTTACGGATTCAACCTTCATCTGGTTCATGGGTCTACCTGGGAACAACATCACTATCTCGGCACAAATGCAAGAGGCCTTCAATAACAAGTATAGGGACTACTGTAGGTCTAAGGAAACTAACGAGGAAATATTCAGGATGACTATAGGGCCAGATGAATCCCTAGAGGACTATGAAGAGAGGTTATAATTAAATTATAAAAGAGCCAATTGCACCCTTGATCTTGGATCACTTAAAATAGTAATTCTCCGAGGGATCATGGAGGAGGTGATAGAAAACCTCAATATGTTATCAAGAGGAGATATCTACCATCTTCCTTATGAGACAATCAAAACTGTCTTTAGGAACCATCCTAGGGTAGCTAAGAAGAAAGGCAATGTAGAAATTTATTAATACTAATAGTATTACTGGATTCTCCTGATCTAACAAATTAATATTATGTTAAATACATAATCCTTACACTTAATTCTTTGCGGAAATTAAATCGCCAATTGCAAACACATGAAGAAAATCAATCATACTTAAACAAAGTTGTTTAATGGGAAAGATTAAAGCTAAAATCCCCAACTATCATATATTATGTATATCAATGGAATCATGTAATAATCTCATACAAAGATTAGTACATCAAGCTCTCAGTACAATCAACAATAATTACACACTGTCATGCAGAAATTTGCATATATATGCACCAATTTCTTGCCTCCTGATAGCCTGCCTCCACTGCGTAATCCCTGCTGAATAAGACCTCTGAATGAATTTGAATTGGCCTTGCCTTGACTACGCAATCGTCATTGGCATCTCCAATGTGTGTTAGATGCATTGAATGCATCACTATAGTCACAACAGACAGTCCATCTCACCCTTTCACCTATATCTCCACTGGGTCTCCACTGGAACTAACATGCAAGTAGTTAAGTGTTGTATTTGTTTAGTTGCAAGTGAGTCTCTAGTTATGAATTAATTAAATAATTAATTCACTAAACTCTCACTAGTGTATCTTCAGTTAGAACTAGATACAACTAGCACAACTGAGTTAAACTGAATAACAACTCCCATAACTACTCTTCCAACTCACAACTTTGCCACTTCCGCTCTAACTAAGTCTCCATGCATGAGTCACTAACCACCCTAGGAATTGTGTAATTCTCTTCAACCGATTTTCCAAATCCATTCACCGAAATAAAGTGCTCCAAGAGAATAAGTTGATATTTATTGTTGGATTATTATTAAGGGCTATAATAATCGACATGCATCTATTTTTAGATTGACGATCTATAAATAGACTTTTCCCAATATTCTAAAAATAGAATCTCATCTATTTTCCACATTTGACCAACCATCTACAAATAGCATCCTATAACTTATAGAATATGCTCACCATGTCTAAAAATACACATACACCTAAAAATAGTGTGCGGGCCCCACTTAGTGAAGGTGCTTAATTTTCATTAAGCTCATCATCTTGTTGAATCTCAACACTCCCTCTCAACAAGATAGGGATTATCCTTCACCCCGATCTTGCCTCTATGGTATTCGAATTTGCTCCTGCTGAGCACCTTCGTCAGAATATCTACATCTTGATCTTCCGTAGGAATGTCCTGAAGCAACATGATCTTCTGCTGCACACAATCTCTGATATGATGATACCAGATATCTACATGTTTAGATCTATCATGAAACACATGATTAATCGAGAGTTTAATGCAACTCTGATTATCACAATGTATCAATGTAGGATCTAACTGAGAACCGAACACACCAACTAGGATCTTCCTCATCCAGATAGCCTCACATGCAGCTTGACTTGCTTCCATGTATTCTGCTTCCATTGAACTGAGTGCCACGGATCTTTGTTTCCTGATGTACCAAGAAAATGTTGTAGATTCGATACTGAAAACAGCTCCTGATGTGTTCTTTTTGTCCGTTGGGCTGCCTGCCCAATCTGCATCCGTGAAGCCATGCAAATTCACTTCATCCGTTTGTCTGTACCATAAGCCATACTTAGATGTGCCTCTGAGATACCTCAGGACATGCTTGCCTACCTTCCAAAAGAGCTTGGTAGGCTTAACCATCGCTTGACTAAGCTGGTTCACCGCATAGCATATGTCTGGTATTGTATTAACTAAATACATGAGCGAACCCACCAACTGTCGATAAACAATGGCATCCACTACCTCTGCCGATGTAGCATCCTCTTTCCTCCAATTTCCTGGAAGAGGAGTATCCATGGGTTTGCAGTCCTCCATGTGAAACTTACCAAGTATCTCCCAAGCATACTTTCCTTGAGACACAAATAATTCACCATCTCGCTGCCACATTTCCAATCCAAGGAAATAGTGAAGGAGGCCCAAATCCTTCATCTCAAACTCCTTTGCAAGATCTGCCTTGCATGAGTGTATCAACTGCTCATCACACGTTAGTATTAAATTATCAACATAAAGAACAATGATTAAAATCTTACCCTCCACCACAATTTGGTATAGGTTTGCATCCACTTCACTCTTGGTGAAGCCAAGTCCAGTGAAATATTTGTCGATCCGTGTGTACCAAGCACGGGATGCTTGCTTCAGCCCATACAACGCTCTTTTGAGTCTGCACACATGTGACTCGCTGCTAAAGATCTCAAATCCTTCAAGCTGCTCAATGTACACTTCTTCTTCAATGATCCCATTAAGGAATGCAGTCTTCACATCCATCTGATGAATGTGCCAACCCATCTGCACTGAGAGAGAAAGGATGGTCCTTATGGAAGAATACTGTGCGACAGGTGCAAAGGTTTATTCATAATAAATCCCCTCGATCTATGAGAAGCCCTCAGCAAAAAATCTTTCCTTATACTTCTCGACGCTCCCATCAGCAACTTTCTTTACCTTGTAGATCCATCTTGAACCTACCACTGCTTTACCAACCAGCCTTGGAACAATCTCCCCAACATTTTTTCTGACAATGGAGTCATACTCCTTCACCATGGCATCTTCCCATGTGGGCTCCTACGCTGCTTCTTCAAAATAATATGGATCTCTCATAATACACTTTCTCATAAGAGCCACGTATCCAGTAAATCGGTCAGGTGACTATCTCTGTCTACGCTGTGATGTAGGGACTCCTACATTTTGTGCCGCATCAAGCTTCAGTCTCTCAGATTCTGTGGTATGCCTTCTACCTATTCTGATGTTTGGCTCTGCGTGAGTGGACTCCTCCACTCCATGATCCTCCTCCTATGGCTGATCCACATCTTGAGGCTCATTTTTTGGAGCAAGTAGCTCCTCCTCTGCATGCAAGTGTAACTCCCTCTCAAGTGACAACTTCATGGCTTTCACCTCATTGAATTTCATATCCCATCGCACCACAGTCATCCGACTGTTTGGAAAATACACATGATAATTATGGGGTGTTTCTGTGTACCCCAAAAATATCTCAACTTCTGCAGTCGGCTCCAGTTTCTTCCTGGCATCCTTTGTCACATGAATGTAAACAGATGAGCCAAAAATATTCAGATGAGAAGTATCAGGCTTCTTACCAGTAAAAGCTTCTTCAAGTGTACTCATGCCAAGTACTCTATGATGACAACAGTTTAGCACATAAACCACACTGTTGCATGCTTCCGCCCACAAGTGCATCAGTAGGCCCTGTTCATGCAGCATAGCTTGTGCAACACCCATGATCGTTCTGTTCTTCCTCTCCACGACCCCATTCTGCTGTGGTTTGTGAGGCACTATGCATTCTCTTCAAATTCCTTCTTTGCTACAAAAGTATTTTAATTCGTTCGAGATATATTCAACACCATTATCGCTCTGCAGAGCCTTCACTTGCTTCCCCGACTCCTTCTCCACCAATGCTTTAAACTCATAGAACTTTGAGAATGTTTCTCTCTTCTTCTGCATGAATAAGATCCAACATCTACGAGAATAGTCATCAACAAATATAACATAATACCTGTGTTTTTCTATTGAAGCAACCGAGAAAGGTCCACACACGTCTGTGTGAATTCTCTCCAGGATCACCAAAGCAAGGTTCTCCTTCTCAATAAAGGTGGTCTTCACAAACTTACCCATAGTACATCCTTTGAACTGATCTGACTGCACAAGAGTATCGTTGGGAATTCTAGTAGAAATATGCTGCAAAATATTCAAGGCACCATGGTGAAGATTGCCCAATCTCCTATGCCATAATTCGCCCTCATCCCGGCTCACTACTTCTTCTGCATTTCCCATCATTGCAGTGCATCCATCTACCTCCAGCTTGTAGAGATTCTTAACTCGAATCCCTATCCTCTTGGTTTGACCCATTGTTTTATGTCGTAGGAAATCTTTTCCCTCGCTAAAAACAACGTCATAACCCCTGTCCTCCAACATAGCGACTGATACCAAGTTCTTCTTCAGACCTGGAACATGCATAACATATTTCAACATAAATGGTTTACCTCATTCCCTCTCAAAGATAATGGTTCCAATGCCGGTCTCATTGTATCTACCATCATTGCCCATCTCTATATGCATTTGGAGATCCTTCTCCTCCAAGTCACTAAACAACTCCTTGTCTCCCGTCATATGGAAGGAAGCACCACTATCAAGATACCACATTGATCCCATTGCGCTTGAAACCAAGCATGCGATCAAAGAGAAATAAAGTTCAAATTGCAAGGCTAAGGCCTCACTCACTGCAGCTCCAACATCCTTCTTGTTCTTCTTTTTCTGTGGGAAGTTAGTGGCGAGATGCCCATGTTCGTGATAGTGAAAACACTTCACCTTGGACAAATCCAGCTTCTTTCCTTTAGCCTCAGATTTTGGATGGGATTTCTTCTCCTTCCCTTTCCTTGATTTGGTAGCCAAAGCGCATTTCTCTTCATCATCATTCTTCGATGAAGATCCATCCTTGGTATTCCACCTTATCTCCTCCTGCACAAGATCCGATCAAAGTCACTCCCAATCTGGCAGTTTCTCCTATCCGTTGACAGAGTCTTTGTAGCTATGCCAACTCTTTGAAAGCCCAAGGAGAGCCAAGCTCACCAAGTCATCATCCGCAACTGTAATTCCCAAACTCCCCAGCTCATCCCTACATTGGACAAACTTTGTGAGATATTTTGGAATACTGTCGCCCTTCTCCATTTTGATTTTAAAGAGCTTATCTTTCAGCGCCAACTTCCTATGGTCGTTGCTGCTTTGGAAAAGATATGTCAAAGCCTTCCACATTTCAAATGGAGTGGCTTTCCCATGAAGGCTTGACACAATATGGTCTTTCACACCTTCCAATATAATTCTTCTTGTCTTCGTTACCTTCTTTTGCCATGTGTCAAGTAATGCAACATCACTAGAAGTAGGCTTAGGAACATCACTATAGATGAACTCCTTTAGTCCATTATCTTCAAGCACCGCCTCCATCCTGTCCTTCCAGGCTATGTAGTTTTAGCTACCCTCAAGGGCATACTCCAACCGCAACCCATTGAAATCCATTTCAATGAATACTCAACTGTCGCACTAAGAAATTTCTGCAGCAAATTTGAATTGTCCACTAGCACAAAAATCAACACTGCTTCACTATTGCAATCTCCAGTAATTAACACTGCTCCGATACCATGTAGAAATTTATTAATACTGATAGTATTACTGGATTCTCCTGATCTAAAAAATTAATCTTATGTTAAATACAAAATCCTTCCACTTAATTCTTTATGGAAATTAAATTTCCAATTGCAAACACATGAATAAAATCAATCGCACATAAACACAGTTGTTTAACGGGAAAGCTTAAAGCTAAAAGCCCCAACTATCATATATTATGTATATCAATGGAATTATGTAATAATATCATACAAATATTAGTACATCAAGCTCTCAGTACAATCAACAATCATTACACACTGTCATGCAGAAATTTGCATATCTATGCACCAATTTCTTGCCTCCTGGCAGTCTGCCTCCACTGCCCAATCCCTGCTGAAGAAGACCTCTGAATGAATTCAAATTGGACTTGCCTTGACTGTGCAATCCTCATTGGCATATCCAATGTGTGTCAGATGCATTGAATGCATCACTATAATCACAACAGATAGTCCATCTCACCCTTTCACCTATCTCTCCACTGGGTCTCCACTGGAACTGATATGCAAGTAGTTAACTATTGTATTTGTTCAGTTGCAAGTGAGTCTCTAGTTATGAATTAATTAAATAATTAATTCACTAAACTCTCACTAGTTTATCTTCAGTTAGAACTACATACAACTAGCACAACTGATTTTAACTCACTTAACTGAGTTAAACTGAATAACAACTCCCATAACTACTCTTCCAACTCTGTCACAACTTTTCCACTTCAGTTCTAAAGGAGTCCTCCATGCATGAGTCACCAACCACCCTAGGAATTGCGTAATTCCTTCAACCCACTGATTTTCCAAATCTGTTCACTGAAATAAAGTGCTCTAAGAGAATAAGTTGATATTTATTGTCGGATTATTATTAAGGGCTAATAATAATCGACATGCATCTATTTTTAGATTGACGATCTATAAATAGACTTCACCCAATATTCTAAAAATAGAATCTCATATATTTTTCACATTTGACCAACCATATGCAAATAGAAACCTGAAACTTATAGAATATGCTCACCATGTCTAAAAATAGACATACACCTAAAAATATCCTGCGTTCCCCACTTAGTGAAGGTGCTTAATTTTCACTAAGATCATCATCTTGTTGAATCTCAACAGGAAAAGCTAGCCAAAGTATGACCAATACCCCTTCCTCTTCGACCTCCATCAAGCATTATATTGGAAATATGTTGGAGGAATTCAAGAGTGAGATGCTGCACACCTTTTCTTTGAAAATGGACACAATTCAGATCAAGAGGAAGCAAGAGGAAGCATAAAGATCCTTGGCTATATTCTGCCCTAGATGTACTAAAAGACACCCTCAATTTCCATTAAATGTCATAGAGGTTTTCTTAGTTTTTGAGGAGAATCATGTCACAGATAAGTGCCCCTCCTTACTTGGACTCAAAGCTGTATATAAAGGTGGGGAATTAGGACTAGAGAAACTATGTTTCATCAACCAGAGAAGGCCTCAAGGCCCTCGGTCATATCAGCAGGGTATGTAAGGTGCAACTTACTCATATTATCACAACAATAATAATGCACCTATGAAATCTTGGTACACCCCCACTCCTCCATCATGGCATATACCTCCTACTTGGCCTTACAACCCTCCATATCATCCTCAGCTAGTGAACCAACCATTTCAGTAGTATGTTCCTCAACCACCTGAGTGGAACAACTAATCACAAGGGTGGATGCCTCAACATAATCAACCACGTACTCTAATTCCTCCACCACAACCTCAACCTCATCTTACTCATTTTTCTCCATCCAAGCTACCTCATATGCCCACACAGCCCAATCCTAACATGAAAAATAGACAGGCACAATAGGTTTACAGTGGCAAGACATCCTATCCATCTTGTGTTGTGGAGATACAAGAGATTAATCTCATGTCGAGAAGAGTACTCCCATACAACCATCCTCCATCCTCCATCTCCACCTGTAGAGGTTGAGGAGGAAAAGGAAGAAAGTAACAATCATATCCAACAACCTCCTTTTCCTGAGTGCTTGATCCACTCTAGTCAACACACCCTAGAGGAGACTGAACTTCTGAGAGAACTAAAAAAATTGTGTGTAAAAATAGCCCTTCTCTAGGCCATTAAGGATTTCCCTATTTACAATAGGCTCATCAAGGAAAATTGCTTCAAGAAATCTCGGAGAAAGAAGAAATATACCCCCACCATCAATGTAGTAGGACATATGTTCGACTTAATGTTGAGAAGGGTGATATTCCCAAAGTACCTAGACCCTAGTAGTCTAGTTGTAGATGTGCACATAGATGGTGTCATATTACCCAATAATATGATTGATCTCAAGGATTACATCAATGTAATGAACAAGGAAAATATGCTTAAACTCAACCTCCAAGGGACTTTGAGAAAAACCACAATAGTTCTACAACTTGCAAATCGACCCACAGTAGCTCCAGAAGGAATTGTTGAGGTTGTTATGGTTGCAATTGACTCTTGGGAGTATCCTACAGATATCCTGGTTCTCCATGGTTCTCCAGCCAAAAAAAAAGTTTAATGGGTATCCTCTCATTTTAGGGAGACCTTGGTTAACCACTGTTGATTCTTATATCAGCTGTTGGGCCAGAAACATGACTATTAAGAATGGGCCCTTGTTTAAAAAGCTGGTATTATGTCCTCTAGACCAACCTTCCATTGATCATGATCTACCTTTATGGTTGGAGGATGAAGAAGAAACATATAAAGTATACAGCACTAAACCCTACCCCATCTATACCATAGATATTATTCTTAGAGGGGGGAAGATTGATGAAGATCAATTCATCAACCAAAGCATTCAGACCCACTCTCCCATTGACAGTCCACTTAAAAACCTAGTCAAATAATATGAAAGCCACCCTTAGATGGAACTGCACTCAGTTGATTCAACCTCTAAAACCACCAAGGTTTTCTAATTTGGCCAATCCAAATCTCTGAAAATTAACTCAAACCTCTCAGATAGAGAAGAAGAGCAGCTATACCACCTTTTGAAAAAAAACCTAGATGCATTTTGTTGGGAATAAAATGAAATGAAAAGGGTGCATCCCTCAGCATGCACACATCATATTTACATTAAATAATGATGCAAGTCTGTGCATCAACCCTAAAGAAGGATGAACCCAACTCTAAAAGACATAGTCAAGGAAGAACTACAGAAATTGTTGGATGCAAGTTTCATTTATCCTATATCAGACAGTGAGTGGGTATCTCCTCTTTTCCTAGTCCCAAAGAAGAATGGAAAATGGTGAATCTGTTTTGATTATTAGGAACTCAACAAAGCCACCAAGAAGGACTATTTTCCTTTTTCCTTTATAGATCAAGTCCTAGATGACCTTGCAGGAAAGAATTTATTTTCTTTCTTAGATGGGTTCAATGTGTATAACCAGATCCAAATTATCCCTGAAGACCAGGACAAGACTACTTTCACATGTCCTTGGGGTGCCTTCGCTTACAGAGTCCTACCCTTTGGGTTGTGCAATGCCCCGACTACCTTCCAAAGAGATGTATTGAGCATTTTCTTTGAGCTAGTCCATGACTCGGTTGAAATATACACGAAATATTTCACACCCTATGGGGATGACTTCCATGAAGCTCTCTCCCATTTGGGAAAAGCGCTGAGAAGGCGCATTGAGATGCATCTCTCCCTGAGCCCAGAAAAGTGTGAATTCTTGAAAAGAGCAGGAGTAATATTGGGCCACTCGATCTCCCAAGTAGGAATACAGGTGGACCTGAAAAAAATCACCATCATAAAAAGGGTACCTATTCCTCAAAAGCAAAGAGATGCCAGGAGTTTCTTAGGTTTAGCTAGCTACTATATAAGGTTTATCAAATATTTTAGCAAGTTGGTTTCGCCACTATTTGGTTTGTTGGCCAAAGACTTTGAGTTTACCTGGGCCAGTCTGTGTCAATAATATTTTGAGCTCATTAAGAGAAAGTTAAATACTGCCTGTTGAGACTCAACAAGATGATGAGCTTAGTGAAAAGAGTCACCTTCACTAAGTGGGCCCGCAAGCTATTTTTGGTGCAAGTCTATTGTTAGACTATGTATATTTTTAGACATGGTGATCATATTTCAGAAGTTGCAGGATGCTATTTGTGGATGGTTGATCAAGTTGGAAAAATAGATGAAATTCTATTTTTAGAATATTGGGCGAAGTCTATTTATAGATCGTCGATCTAAAAATAGAAGTGTCAATTATTATTAGCTCTTAATAATAATCAGACAATAAACATCAACTTATTCTCTTGGAGCACTTAATTTCAGTGCACAGATTTGGAAAATCAGTGGGTTGAAGGAATTACACAATTCTTAGGGTTTATTGGTGGTTCATGCATGGTGGACTCAGTTAGAACTGAAGTGGCAAAGTGATGACAGAGTTGGAAGAGTAGTTCATGGAGTTGTATTCAGTTTAACTTAGTTAAAGTGAGTTAGACTAAGTTGAGCTAGTTGTATCTAGTCTAAATGAATGATACACTAGTGAGAGTGGAGTGAATTAATTAGTTAATTAATTCACAAATAATAATTCATTAATCAACTGGAAAATACAACAGTTAAGTACAGTGCATGGCAGTTCCAGTGGAGACCCAGTTGAGAGATAGGTGAAAGGGCAAGATGGACTATCTATTGTGACTATAGTTATGCATTGATTGCATCACACACACATTGGAGTTTCCAATGAGGATTTTACAGTCAAGGCAAGTGTAATTAAAATTAATTCATTCTTTAGCAGGGATTGTGCAGAGGAGGCAGGCTAGCAGGAGGGAAAAAATCAGTGCATGGATTTGCAGATTTATTCTATGTTAGTGTGTGACGATTGATTGTATTGAGAGCTTGATGTACTAAGCTTTGTATGATATTGTTACATGATCTCCATGATACATAATATATGATAGTTGGGGTTTTCAGCTTCAGGCTTTCCCGTTAAACAACTGTGTTATGTGAGATTTTTTTTATTTATGCTTCACATGTGTTTGCAATTAATTTTCTACAAAAGATTAACAGTGGAATGATTCTGTATTTTGCAAGAAGTTAAATATTGTGAGATCAGGGGAATTTGGATCTATGCATGCCTAGTGTATACTAATTTCTACACGGCCCCCATTCTATGATGCCCAAATTGGGCTCTGCCTTTCCACATCCACACAAATGCTTTAGAAAAAGCTATGGGGGAAGCCTTGGGGTAGTTAGAAGACAATTTACCTTATGAAATCTATTTCATTAGTAAGAAATTTTCCAAGGATGAGCTCAATTATACTATCGTAGAGAATGAAATGTTAGCCATTGTCCATGATTTAAACAAATTTAGACATTATATCACTGGTTATCAGACCTTTGTACACACTGACCACGCAATCATCAAATATTTAATGAACAAACATGATGTTGATGCTATAATAATTATATGGTTTTTATTATTACAACAGTTTTACCTAACCATTGGTGATAAAACTAGAAAGGAGAATGTTGTTGCAGATTTTTTATCCAAGTTAGCTCTACCTGCAGATGAATAAGGAATGGTGGATGACCATCTCCTGGATGAACATCTCTTTGCTATCTCGACACTCTCTCCATGTTTTTCCAACAATATACCTAACTACTTGGTCGCTGAAAAGTTCCCTCCAAACCTCTCATCTAAGGAGAAGAGCAAGATCATCAGAAAAAATGCCCCTTTCACATGGATCGGGGGAAATCTCTTTAAGTTGGACCCTGACCAAATTCTCAAGAGATGTGTGAGGGGCGAAGAATTTTTTGACATCCTCTCTGCATGTAATGATAGCCCTTGTGGATGCCACTGTGCTACAAAAAGGACACCATTCAAAGCTTTGCAGGCAGGTTACTATTGGCCTACCCTTCACCAGTATTCTAGAAGATACAATAGCAAGTTTCACCAGTGCCAAAGGAAGGGGAAACCTACACAAAGGGATGAGATTCATTTTCACCCTCATATGGCTCTAGATCCATTTGACAAGTGGTGCATGGACTTCATTGGACCCATTGATATACCATCTGGGCAGAAAAAGTATATCATAGTCTGCACTGACTACCTAAAAAAGTGGGCTGAAACATTGGTTGTAAAGGTAGAAACCAGGGAGAAGATAGCAACATTTATGAGAGATAATTTGTTCTACGAATTTGGATACCCCGAAGAGGTAGTCACTAATCAGGGGGAAAAATTCACATCTCATCTCATTGAGAATCTTCTGAGCTTGCACAAGATAAAGCATAAGACTTCCACTGCTTACCACCATTAATCAAATGGCCAAATGGAAGTAACCAAAAAATATTTGGAGAATATCCTCACCAAGTTTGTGAGAAACAACGGAAAATATTGGGCAGACAAATTGTAGAAGCTACTTGGGCCTACAACACTACTTGGAAAACAACAACATGGTTCAATCCTTATGACTTGGTCTATGGGAAAAAAGCTTTGCTTTTAATTGAGTTTGAGTTCAACACCTTGAGGATGGAAGGTGAGTTAGACCTAGATATAGCAAAGGCCAAACAAGAGAGGTTGCTACAATTAAATGGGTTGTATGAGTTCAAGATGCAAGCACTCCTTCACACAGAAGTGATTCAAATGCAAAGGAAGGCATCACATGAGAAGCACATTAAGGATAAGACCTTTCAAGAAGGAGATTCAGAGTTGTTGTATGAATCAAGGTTTAAGGATTTCAAAGGAAAACTGATGACAAGATGGTTGGGACCTTACAAAGTGGAAAAATTCTATGATAATGGCATAGTTTAGATCAGGACTATAGATGAGGAGGGGATTCCCTTGCTTGTAAATGGTTACAGGCTCAAATATTACAAACATCCCCTATCTAGGAATGAATTTATAAATTCCGTAAACAGGGAGGTGTATCTCATTGGAGACTCCATAGTTTCAAATGCATCCCCCTCCTAGAAAAAAAGAAAAAAAGAAAAATAAAAGAGGCATGGGTGAAAAGCTCTCTGAGGCACCCAAGGCTAACTCCAGGGTTGAAAAGCTCCATGAGGCCATCCTAGAGCAAAAAAAAAAGAGAAATAAACGAACAAAGAATAAAATATCCTTGGGTGAAAACCTCCTGGACGCACCCAAGGCAGGCTTGTGGGTTGAAAACCTCTATGGAGGCAACCCACCTACCTTCAAAAAAAAAAAAAGAGAGAGAAGAAAAGAGAAAAGAAACAAAAAGGAAAAAAGAAAGATGATACCTATGCAATCACTTGTTTTTTTGTTTTGCAAGTTTTTGATCAAAGATATTTTTGGATCCAGAGGAGAAGTTTTTCCTCACTTCTCCCTCTCATCTACTTACACAATCCATGGACCACTCTAGCATGCACCCATTCATTCATTTCACCTCACAGGTAAGCAGAAAACCCATTTTTTTCCCCTGACTGTAATTGCTACAGGAAAGTCTAGCAGCTACAGGATTCTTGTAGTACTACAGGAAATCCTGAAAATGCTACAGGAAGTTTATTTATGAGGAAATAATATTTCTCAAAGGTTTCTATACTTCAAAAAGAGAATGATAATTTATTTTTTGCCTATACCTACCACCTAACCCTCACTTCACTCCATGCATAAGGATTCACTCTCTAAACCCTATGTTGCGCCGCTAGAATCTAGATCATTTATACATTGGCATGCGACTTCTCCCCTTAATTCTCCATCACTAAAATCATTCCATCACTCCATCCCTGACCTCCATAAAACATCCCACTTCATCCTTAAGAAATATGGAGCCCCAATAAGTAGAGAGAAGGTTGCTACAAGAAGTTGGAAATTTTCCTGTAGAAATTCTATGTATGGCACAACAAGGTAAAAATCTGAAGATAAGTTGATGAAGATGGCTTCAGAGGACCACCAAAATACTCCAGGAGAGTGAACACACCAGCCAAGGCACCCGAGGACCTCCATGCAACACCTGTAAGAAGAAAAGATAAACAAGAAGGTTAAGAGACTCACTCAAAAAACAAGATGCTCAATCAAAAAATACAAAAATAAAAACACAACCAGAGAAATATAGACATGGTTGTAACCAAACTCCATCTCCCTACATCGGATCATGTATGCAACACACTAGCACTAGGTAGTCTCAGGTATGGCCCTTCAACTCTCTCTATGCACTCATAATGATCAAAATGATTTAATGTCGAGTTTTATATATTTAAAAGACAAAAAGGTGGCCAGTTAACTTGGCCACCTTTGTAAGGTTAAGCTAGATGAAAAATTTAAGTGCACATGGCACCTGGGCAAGTCAAATCAGTCAAGTGAGAGTGAGAAAGGACAAGGAGTTGATTCCGAGACCAGGGCAAGGATTAATTGGAGTGGGACCTGTTGTCGCACAAAATGTCTAGGCATCGCGACAACGGCTCAGATCGGGGGCTGTCACCTTGATCCCCAACCTCTCTGTTTAAGATGTCTCCTTATAGCAAACTAAGGGGGGTAGACCCTATGGAAATGGAATGAAGGAGAACTAGTTGGGAACCAACCAGTTCACGAGACACAATTAAACGACCAAATACTTGTAGAATATCTAGTAAGATTAAATTATTCGATTGAATTTGAATGATTGATACCAGTGCCTTATGGATTCAATTGTCTTGCTAACAATTTAGGACCAAGTACTTGATGAGAAACTGCTGCTATGTAATGCTAACTTAGAATGAAAAATGAAAGGAAAATGATTTGAAGGGGAAAGATGAAGCAAGCTTCAAAGATGAGAGGTGATGTCAAAAGCCTGGAGCACTTAGATTATAAATAATCTGATCTAACCACTAAGTGCTTAAGAAAGAGTGCCAATTATGAAGATTCCCAAAGATTACTCAATTAAAAGATATACAATTTGTCGCAGATCCATAATAGAGCTCTCAAAATAAGATATCGATCACACTTATTTGAAAGATTTCCTAAAACATCAATATTCAACAAATATCCAAATTCAAGTAAATGAAACAAGAGTTATTTACACATTAGGAAATTTTAATTGATACAAAAAATTTAAAAATTCAGATGCCAATGATCATCATACCCAGCTGAAGCATATGAAAGTAAGTACCACTTAAATCTCAGTAATTATTCATCAAGATATACCATGAAATTTTAATGCTATTTAAACACTTTATCAAACACTTTATGGATTAAACAATATTCTAAGAAATGTGAATCCAATAAAATTTTGATTTTTCCTATAGTTAAACTTAGGATATTTAAAAAATTAAATTGCGTCAACTATAGAAATTTCTCCACAATCAAATCTTTTCCCAAGCCTAAATTTTTTTTATCATTGAAATGACCCAAAAGCTAATGTTAAAGCCATCTAACTTCAAAAATATTTTTTTCCAACAAAAAATTGAAAGAATTAAATGGAAAATATTTTGGCATTTTTATTTTTATTTTTAAAAGTTAAAATTTAAAATCTAGAAAAACTGTTTTTTTTTTTTTTTTGATGTTTTAAAATTAGAATTAAATTGGATTTTTGAGACTTTTTAATTTTTATTTTTATTTTACAAAGTTTAAACTTTAATAACATTAAAAAAAGAAAAATTAAATGCAAATCGAAAATGAAATCTTTATAAATAAAAAATGTTAATGTTAATTTTTTTTTACATCTTTTAAATGCCAAAAATCAAACCTAAGAAAAAAATTAAAATCGAATGTCAAAAATTAAAGTCTTAACGCTATGTTAATATTTTTTATTTGTTTTTATTTATTTTTAATTTAAAATTTGAAGTTTTTAAAATTTTTAATTTTTTACAAAGACCAATTTAAAAAAAATCGATTATTATGCGTTAGTTTAGTTTAGGGGTTTGAATGCAGGGTCAAAGGGGAGCCGAAACACGCAAAGGGTGAAGGATTTCGCAACAGAGATGAAGCACGAGGGGTAGCCGACAGGTAATGAGTAGAAGAAGGAGGATGCAATCGAGCTGGATCGAAAGGGTATGCAGGAGCTGGAGCGGGAGGCAGCGTAGGAAAAAAAAAGAGGAGTTATGAAAGCACGTAGGCAGCATGAAAGAGGAAGGATGGGACAAAGAATGATGGGTAATGGAGAAAAAAAATAAAATAGCTCACGCAGGTAGGGATTCATGAGGGAACTAAGCTCTGCGGGGAATACATGGCGGCTAGGGTTTATAGCAACAGACACCAGGGAGACGGGGTGACGATCCTTTATGCCTACGAAACGATGGATTTGTGGAACGAGGAGCACCCCCTCGAACCTTCTTGGTCTCTCATTGTGGCTCCTCGGCCCTCACCATGGCTACGTTCCATCACTTTCTTGCATCTTTCGGCCTATCCTTTGGGCCGCTTACCCCTGCACACTCTCGACAGTCGATACTTAATGTCTCCATCAGCTGGACTGCGCCATTTTATGAGAATAGGGGAATGTATCAGTACAACAGCTGAAACCAACTAGAAACCTACAATATGAAGGGGATTGATGCCATTGTGTTGGGATTTGCTCTGCGCCGCTACTTGGGGTTTCGGTGCTCCCAGGATCTCTTTGGTGTTGGAAGCCCACAGACTATATCGCATGTCGGAAATGCCTAGTCTCTCGCATCCTCATTCTCCTGCACTTTGGTACCTGGCCCCCTATGGACTAGACTCTGCAACCAATTTTGAACCCTATATATGACCACACAACCATCATAGACAAAGAGGTAAGTGATGTATGTTTTCATATTTTTATTAAACCCCCTGTGGGTAACAATATATTGATTTGGGCTCAGGAAAACGATGGGGTTGTAGACCTGAAACTAAATATTAGTTAACATACTGGTTATCCTATCCATATTCAATCTCTAATACACAGGGGGAGATCCCTTCATGACCTCTGCACATTAAAATATTACACCATCTATGTTGGTTCCACTATCTTTCTTAATCTCAGACTTGGGGGGGGGGGGTGCTCCTGAACAGCTCAGAACTCCAAGAAATGCAAGGGGGACCAACACCTCAAAACCTGACCCCCTGAAAGGACCCTCTTACAGGAATATACTACAGGGGAAAACTAAAGCTGCTATTCCACTAGCAATAGTTGAAAATTCTCCCAAACCTTATATTGTCGAGCAACTAAATTTCATACCAGAGGTGAACATAGAGATTCCAGAAATAGACGGGCACCGAAATTCATTTGAATCTCAAGCGATAATCTACAGATTTAACAGCTTCTAGCCTAAACCAATGGAGCTCTTCCATTGGATATTCATGAACTCGATTATGGACTATGAAATCCACCTCTGTTCAAAGGGATTTTTCATCGTCAATTTTACATCCTCGGAAGCCAGAGGTATCATCCTTAGGGAGGGACCATGGTTCTGGGGATCCACTGGGCTCTTCATCACACCTTGGTTCCCGGATTTCGATGAAAACACCATGGAAGTGACCAAAATGACGGTCTGGGTCTGGATTTACAACTTTCCATTTCATTTTTGGCATGAATGTATATTCGCTTGCATTGGGAACATACTTGGGTGATATATAAAATCAGACACACAGCGCTTGGCGGATCAAGTCTACACTTTTGCACGAATATGTCTGGAAGTTGACCTCAGTAAAGGGCTTCCAGAATGCATACAAATGAAACACAAACAACAGACATGGACTCATCATCTTTATTTTGAAAATACTACATTCAGGTGACAAATATGTAGAAACACCGGTCATTTACAAAACACATGTCCGGAAGAAAAAAAAATAACATAAAAAATAAGAAGACAGGGAAAACTCCCAAAGGGTGGAAATTTCCCTCAGATGAACCAGAGCAGGAGACAAAAGAGGAAGCATATGTCCCCAATACAAATGAACATCATCAGACAACCATCGAAACAGAGTCAAAAGAACAGGAGATGTAAGATCCATTCGACATTACCCCCACGGTCCAGTTGGCAAAGGACTTTGAGGCACCAGACTCAGCAGGGAATAAAAGACATCACATCTGAGACAATTCAAATTTATATAAGTATAATGGTGCAAACACTGAAGAAAATCAGCTCACCCTTATCTCGACCATGCCAACACAAGGTGCTTGGAGGAAGGTCGAAAAGAAGAAAGGGAGAAAAACATAATTATTTTTCTCCCCATGTATTATATATTAATTACTTGCAACCTCATAGTTTTCCTTGATTGACATTTACCAACACATGTAACATGTAATTTTGTTTTAACATAAAATTATGAATTTTTCCTTGGAAAAAAAAACTCACGTAGGAGGATGGTAGCACAGAAAAATAAAAAAATATGAGGAAGGAACTTCGTGGAGGAGTGATGAGAGCTGAGGGAAAGACAACGAAAGAGATGATGACAGGGATACGAATGGAGGAAAATAAGGCAGCAAGGTGCAGGTCGAAGGAAATGGGCAGCAATGGAGAAAAAACATAGAGTGAAAAAAGGAGCAGCAAATGAGGGCAGCCAACAACAAGAAAACACTGGCACAATTAGTGCATAAAATTCAAAAAAATTCCTTCTGTCGAGCAATTAATTTTTCACCCAATAAACTTAGAAAATAAAACTTCATTTGGATATCCCTGCAAAATTCTAATCTTGAGATCAGATCTTACCCTCCAGGGCCTAAATCTGTCTTAGATATAAAAAATTTCTTTGAAAACCCTCAAAGATCTCCTGCAACCAGAAACAAGAAAACCCAGATACCCAACACATGTATAGAAAATGAAAACCCTAAAACCTGGTGAGAAAAATAACAATGCTTACAAATCTACAATGCTATTCTACAAATCTATTAGATCAAATCCCTCTTGGCCATATTTAACTATTTTTGTACAATTAAAAAAAAACAAGAATTTAAGAGAGGCACAAGCCTAAGAAGACCCTGCAAAAAATACTCTGTAAGTTAACTTAAAAATTAAAATACGATAGGATTTTCATATTTTTTGAAATTTGAAAGCCGGTTTATCTAGTTGAAGATTTACCCAAATGCCCAAATCCTGAATAATGACCTCTGCACACTCAAATCTGAAATTTTAGATTAATAGTGATTTAAAAGATAACCATAATATCATCAAGAAATATAGATAACTCATACTTCTATCAAATCAAAATGAAATTTAAGAAAACCCAGAAATCTGCATAGGATACATGTATGCTTATCAATCCACAAAGGCTATTAGCCAACAAATGCCAACAAAAGTAGTAGAGTTTTAGAAACAATATTACCACATAGATCTGGAAAAGGAACACCAAAGTCTGTAACCCAAAATTCTTTCTATTTTATTGATCAACAAAAGTTACAAGAGATTATCAGAGAAAGTGCACGATTCAAAGATCAAATGAAAAATCAGACTCACACTGACCTCTAATTTATAGGTAAAATCTCCAATGACTAGTTCGCTTAATCCCCATCAAAGTACTCTCGACCATCGAAAAGGATTTGATTATCTTTTAATCTCATCCATAGAACTTATAATTTTTTGAGGAATTTCAAAATTTTCAATTAATTCCCTTTTAATTAACTCAAAAATAATATTTTTGAGTTAATTAGCTCAAAAATTTGATTTTGACTTAACTACCAGGGCATAAGGGTCCAAAATTTCTCAAAATTTTCAATGTTCCCTTGGCCCGAGACCTTTAATTTTATTTTTTAGGGATGCATGAATTTTTCCTTTGAAGAATTTAATTTGACCTAGGACATAAAATTAATTAAATTTCTCACTTAGAATTTTTAAATTTGTCCATAAAATTTAATTAATTGGATCATGAGGGGATTAATTATTTTTCCAACCCTCTTTACATAAGATTAATACATTAAACCATGAGTGGAACACCTGTTCACAACATACCCTCAATAATCTACCCAATTTTATGACTCAAAATATGATCTAGTAAACCTAGCAATCTGTAATAAAATGATCTAGCCAATTAGCTAGGATAATTCCCATATTACTTTACAAAGACTCGATAAAAAACACTAGGAATTACTTAGTATCTTGATGAAAAAATCCACCTTAGCTTTGGGGTGAGGCTGGAGGTGAAAAATTCTGCTGATTATTTGTGTCGAGAAACACAAATGAATCAGTGAGACGAAAAACCTTCTAGGATAGAAATCGTCACCAAAATACTAGGCTTACCTAGGTTCTTACATACATGATGGTCTTACTAAGATCATTTACATTATAAACATACCGAATGGGTTTAAATATTTTACAAAAATATCGACTGATGATGAAATCTGAATGGTGTGAACACCTTGAACATGATAAATCCCATTTGCAAAAATGGGGGTGTACTACTATGGGGTTGTTGACACAGAGTGGTCAACATCTGGCTCTACTTTGGGACACGTTGTTGCATTGAAGGAATGTGAGAATCCAGAATTTTCATCCAAGTGAGACACAAAATTACGTAAGTAATGTCCATCCAAAATTCATCATATAACATTAACCACATGAAAATAGAAGCTCTTCATTTATTGACTATTCTACTAACATGAAATGCTGAAAGGACAAGGTGTAAGGTTAGAGATACAATAAAAAGGATGCCCTTTGGAATCATATGTGTTCAATATAGTACATACTGAGCATTTTCCTGCATGTAGGAAAGTCTGTGGGTTGCTTTTTAGATGTTCCATGCCCCGATCTTGCATATTGTAAGACTCTGTCTTATCCGAATATCGAGATGCTCCCGGCCATAAGATGAATCAAAACGTTTCCTTATTATTTTTATTTTTCTCATGAGGCTTTTATTCATGGTAGACTGTATTGTTGATGATGTGGAACATTTTTCTTGTGAACTTTCAGACGAATTATGCAAGATATGTGTGAAATGCCTCTCTTCATTCTGCATCTGCTCTGTCAAGGGTGATGGATTAAATTCACATGTATTAACCTGATTCCCCTCGATTTTCATTTTATCCGGGTGGCCTTCAATCAACCACTTTTAAATGGAAGAAATGGTCTCCTCATAAGTGGATGGAGCTTGCTTCATCAAAATGGGAGGCCTATGAGCTGTTGACAATTCTGACTTGAGTTGAACATTTTGTATATGTGATCTTTCCATTTTTTCCAACTTATTATGAATAACGGTCATTTGATTAGAATGATTAACCTTTACAACACTCATTTCCTTCGCATGAATATCTTCAATAGTCAAAAACTTGTGTTGAAGAGACATATAACCGATTTCCATGTTTTTTATCACTTTATCATTATTCACTTTCATGGCCATAAAGCAATTTTGCATATAGTTCATCTCTTTCTCATGATTTTCTTCCATGGTGATCAAATGATTCTGCATGGTGGTCATTTGATTAGAGTGATTAAATTCCATGATCGTCATTTCCTCGATATGTTTTTCTTCTAAGGCCAATAAACTGCTCTGCATAGAACCAATTTTCGTGGCGTGATCCGCTATAATTTTTTCTTGAATAAGTTCCATATTCTTAACGAATTGAGCCTGGTTGACCTCCATATATATATATATATATATATATTTAACTGAATCGGTTATGAGATTTTATTTATATGACAATCCAGGTTGGGTCGTGACCTAATCAACCTTTAATACAAGACTGCTGCCCTTTCCTATTACATGCTTATTTGCTTTCACGGGATGCAAATTTGTACCGGTGCTCCATTTATACTGAGATCTCCATGTTGCAATAGGCAGACTTTATTGGCATAAATGTCTGCTTCTTTATTTGAGTCTCTGAGAATGTGGAAGCATTTGAAGGAGGTAAACTCGTGAAGAATGAGTCTTAGCCTTTGTAGATTCTTTTTTAGGGTAGTGTCATTAAACTGGCCTTTCTCAGATATCTTTTTGATTAGGATTTCAGAATCGCCAAATGATTGCAGCTCCTTAATCCCTCTTTCTTTAGCAATCTGACAGGCTTTTATCAAACTCAGTATTTATGCTTGGTTATTAGATCGTTGACCTAGCCCCCAGCTGAAGGTTTCTCTTGAGAGACCGTCCTGAGAATATATAAGGCCACCAGCTCCTGCAATCTTGGGATTTCATTTGGAAGTGCCATCAAAGAAGACAGTTTCTATTCGTTGCTTCCTCCACTAGCTCTGAAAGATTTCATCCTTATCTCTTTTCCTACATTCCGGATTGGATTGGGGTTTTAGAATGCTTTGACTCATATATCTAGATACAAACGTGCCAAGCCATCTCTTTTCCTCTTGATGTAACAAAGTTTCAGGTTTGAGAAATTCTATGCTTAAAGTTTCAAGGAGCAGACCTTTTGCTTTGGCTGCTACAATATTAGGGGTCAAGGATATATTGTTGAAAATATGTTCATTCCTGGTGAGCCATAGTTTCCATCGTACAAACTTGGGAATGGTAATCCAAATTCGGGCCCAGAGAGGGTTTTTAATGAGGGTCAAGGGATATCAATCCTTCTAGGAATAGAAGAGTTCCACTACAGAGATTTTTGAGGGAGCAGCAAAATTTAGTCTAAGGAGAGCAAGAGTCTAGACTTTAGAAGCAAAGGGGTAGTCCACAAACAAGTGGTCTATGGAGTCTGAAGCTTGTTTACATAAGGCACATTTGTGTGGTCTAGTAATGCTTCTCTTGAGAAGGTTCTCACCTTTCAGGATTTTTTTGTGCATTAATGTCCAAAAAAATAAATTTACTTTGGGTAGCGCCCTGGGCCCAGAACTTTGTAGGAAAATTAATTTCTCTCTGAGGTTGAAGCAGTGCATATCCTTTGGCAGCGGCGTATATTCCTAGGATTCCCCACCCCCATGTATCTGTAACCTCTCTATGGACCGGGGAAGCGTCATAGAGCTCGTGTTTGATCATTTCAGCCTGCTGCGTGACATGGGCTGGGACGTTGCTGATGTTCCATTTGACCCAATTGCCAGCTCTGTCCTAGACTGATATATCAAACAATTTTTTAATGCCTCTATTTTCCAAAATTCCGTTGAGTTCACCAATGCTGGTGTTGATTGCTAAGGGTGCGTGGTCCATAATTCTATCAATCCATATTTTGATTCGTTTTCCATTCCCAGAGACTCTGTACAGGTGTTGCATGAAGAATTGTATTCCGTTTTTGCAAAGTGTCCAAAACTGTGTGTTTTTCTTGCTGGATGCAAATTGGATGTTCCTGAGCGATGCTGCTGGAATGTATTTTTTTCTGAGAGTTCGACTTGCTGGATGCTCAGGCTCATTATGCATTTTCCACTGAATTTTGCATCCCAGCGCAGTGTTTTCATTGTCCGGATCTCGGATTTGAAGCCCACCATTGCTCAGAGGTCTTTTAACTATATCCCATTTAACCAAATGTAGCTTGCGTTGGTTACCTTTTCCCCCATGCCACAGAAAATCATGCATGAGCTTGTTGATTTGCCCAGAAATCGATTTTGGGGCCATGAGAAAGGATGCTTGGTAAACCGAGAGCAAAGATAAAACCGATTTGATGAGAGTGAGCTTACCTCCGTGAGTGAGCCACTGTCCACCCCAAGCTGCGATTTTTGCTTTAATTTTGGTTAACACTCCTTCCCACACGGATTTCTTGTTTATGCCCAATGTTAATGGTAGCCCGAGATACATAATCTTATCCCATCTGGAGTAGCCCATAAAGCCCATATTGCAAGCTATTTCCTGTGCCTCATTCTCTTCAGCATTCTAGCTGAAAAAAACACTTTTCCTTTCAATTATCATTGCGCCGGAGACACTGCAGTAAGTTTCAAGGGTGGCTTTGAGTGCCAAATCAATTATGCGGGAGGCTCCTCCCAACATGAGGGAATCATTTGTGAAAAGTGCATGGTTTATAGGATCCAGATCCTTCATAATTCTTAGTCTTGGAGCATCACCTGCTACCTTGTCCTGCTCCAATTTCCTATTGAGTGTGTTATCCAATAATATATATAATAAGGGAGAAAGAGGGCATCCTTGCTGCAACCCTCTCATCGCTTGGAAATAGCTAGTTGGCCTCCCATTTACCAGTGGGGCAATCCATGGCCTATTGGTGTATGCTTTGATCAAGTTTACAAATTCTTGTGAAAATCCGAAGGAAAGCAAGACTTTATAGAGGAATGACAAGTTTACCTGATTGAACGCATTGGCCATATCCAACTTGACCAGCATGCATTTCTCTTTTCTAAGATTACTAGAATGGATGGTTTCTTGGACTTGAATTACATTATCCAATATGTGCCTTCCTTTGACGAAGCCTCCTTGCGCAGTGGAGATGAGACTACCCAAGAGAAGCTTAATTTTGTTGGCGAGAAGCTTTGCAATTATCTTATAAGAGGCGTTACAGAGAGAGATAGGCCTGAACCTGTTGAAGGATACTGGGTTTGTTTCTTTTGGAATTAATGCAAGGAAAGTTGAATTGGTGCTACCCCCAATTTTTGCTTTATGGAGGAATCCTTTAATCATTCTGATCAAATCTGTTTTAATAATGTCCCAGCAAATTCTGTAAAAATGGATTGTGAACCCGTTCGGCCCGAGCGCTTTATCTAGTTCCATGGACCAGATGACTTTGATGATTTCTTCCCCATTGATTTTCTGCAGAAGGACTCTATTGTCAACCTCAGTAACCAAGGAGGGGATGTTGTTGAAGAATTCTCTATTTTCTTCTTCACTGCCTTCATTCCCTTTGTTGTATAGCTTTTGAAAATGTGAGGCAGCAGCCGATTTGATTTGTTCAAAACCTTTACAGTGCAACCCTTCAGTAGTTGTGATCTCTGTGATGTGATTTCGAGAGAGTATAGCTCTGAATTGGCGATGAAAGTAGGATGTGTTCCTATCTCCGGATTCCAACCAAAGGCTGCGGGACTTTAGCCTCCAGTACTCTTCTTCATTTCGGAAGGAGTGGAAGGATTTACATTGGGCATCTTGCTCTTTTTACTTTCGTTATGTCTATGGTGTCCATGTCTCTCTGAAGCTCTTCCAGTTGCTGTGCTGCTTCCTTCCTTTGACTATTGGGTGTGTTTGTGGGGAGTTTTCTCCATTCTTTAAGTGCCTATTTTGTGTTTTTTAGCCTTTGTTCCCAGACATAGCTAGGGGAACCACTGACAGGTTTGGACCAAGCCATTCGTATTATCTCAAAGAATCCAGCTTCCCCCTCCCCCACAATGGGCTGAATTTGAACAGGATTGGGCCCATATTTTCTTCCTCATCCAGCAAAAGAAGGATGGGTTTGTGATCCGATGTGAGCTTGGGGAGAATGGTTGAGGAAATTAGCCTCCTTTTTAGTAGCATGGTACTTTGAACTAAGAATCTGTCCAGTCTGGCTGAAATGTGATCAGCCCCTGTCCTATTATTGGTCCAGGTATATAACCCTTTCTTTGGTTTGAAATCTATTAAGTCCCATTGTTGAATTAAATCTTCCACCACATGGATCATTTGATCTTTATTGTTTCTACCTCCTCTTTTTTCTTTTGCATTCATCACTAAGTTAAGATCTCCACCAATGATAATATTGTTTAGGGAGTGCAGTTCTAGGAATTCATTTAAGGTTTTCCAACATTCTTTCTTTTCTGAGTGCAAGACTGGGACATATACATTGAAAAGGGCGAAAGTTAACTTATTTGCTATATGCTTCAGCTCAGTGACGCTCCAGTGCTGGGTGTTGGAGGAGAGGACAAGCTTGATCTTCCTTCCACAGGGTGGAAATCCCTCCTGAGGAGCCCCTTGCACTTATTTCTTTCCTTGCATTCTTCTGCCATTTATTTTTACTGATCTCGAGTTGACAAGCTTGAATTGATCTTCCTTCCACAGGGTGGCAATCCCTCCTAAGGAGCCCCTTGCACTTATTGCTTTCCCTGCATTCTTCTGCCATTTCCTTTTACTAATCTCTAGTAGGGCATCCCCTTCAATTTTTGTCTCTTGGAGCAAGAGGATGTTAGCTGGTTTCGTTTTCATGAGGTCCTTAACTACTTCGAATTTTGCTGGATTCCCCAAACCTCTGTAGTTCCTAGAGACGATTCTCATTACTTACTGATGGGAGTGGTAGGAGCTCCTCCTTTTGGAGGCCTTGTTCTGGTGCTCCTTCCGATTGTCATTTCTATTATAGGTTGGCTTCCTTGAGTCTTTTGTCTTTCTGCCTCTTCCTCCCTTGCTTCTCTGCGGGAATTTCTTCCTACTCTTTTTGCTGGCCTTTCGGTGATCTCATCCTCCGAGGAGCTTGGTGAGACTGGTATTTTCTTTCTGGCTATATCTGCATATGAAGGAGAGGGGGATTCTTCAGGGATTACCGTTGTCTGCCCTTGATCCTCGGTTCCTTTTCTATTGGGGGAGATATTTGATTGTTCACTACTGTCTTTGTTTACTACTAGTTCTTCTCTTGCTTTATTGGGCTTGATGCTTTGGTTACATTCAATCGACATAGAGCTGATGTTCCCACCATTTTGTTCTTTCCTCGTGAACTTGGGGTTGCTTTCTTTTATTGGGCCTTTACCCCAAGGTTTTGTTGTCCTTGTCTTCTGCATAGTGGTCCATTGATCAAGTTTCGTATTTTTGCTTTCTTCGACGATCTTATTTTTACAATGCCTTGCAAAATGGCCATAGCCATGGCAGTGCCGACATTTGAAAGGTAACTGCTCATAGTCTAATTCCTGAATGTGCGTCCAATCTTCCATGACTAGCTTTATTTCTTCTGGTAGCCCTACTTCCAGATCCACCTCCACTTAGATCCGTGCACAGTAATACTGATCTTTTCTCACTGCTTGATCTATGTACCTTCTGAGTGAGTTACCAATAGCTTGCAGGGATTTCTGATTATAGAAATGTAATGGGAGATGGGGGAGATGGACCCAGACTGGGACGGTGGAAGGCACATCCTGTGTTGGGTCAAAATCAGGGTTCCATTTGTTCAAGTATAAACCTTGTGGCCCCATAAAATATGGCCCGTTTCTGAAAATGAGATTTTTGGTCTTCCAGAGCTCTTCAAAAACGAAACAAAGTAGCCTTTTCCCAACAAAGTGGCTCTTTAATTCGTCTTGAGATGAGAGGCAACCAATTTCGTTGTACCCAAGTATCCACTTTATTTTGTGAGGCCGGAGGCTCCGTAACCGGCCACACAAGCCCTCCGTCTGGCAATATTGTTGCGCATCTTCTGTTTCTTCGACAGAAAACTCAACGAGATGGGGATGTAATCGACTTTCTTAACGAATTTTTTGTGTCTCGTACGCGGGTCTTTGAGGGATCCCATCATGAGCTTCTTGAACACGAGTAGATTAGGCAGGGAGGGGGAGGATCGGCACCCCCACCGACCTCAATTGGATCTCTTCACAAACCGTGTAAATGCCCCTTGGGTGGCAATGTCTAGGTCACGGCAAAAAAGACAAACTTCACCTCCGGGGCTGCTGAACGATCGCTTAAAAAACCCCCCTCGCTAAGAATAGCTTTTCAATATTAAAATAATTTTGAATAATAATAATTTATATTATTAATTATAATAATTCAAAACAAATAATTAATGAAATATCACATCTTAATAACTTTAATTAATAAATTTATAAGTAAAATAAAACTAATTTTGAACATGATATGCATATAACATTGAATGTGTGGTGTATATAAAAGTCCTAGTTTAATATTTCATGTTTTGAAAGATTTCTATCATATTTTTACACAAAAACTAGTATAAATTTGATAAAATTTTAAGTTAAAACTTAAAATGTAAAATAATGAGACAATTCCTATACAATAATTTTCTCGACATATTTTATAATTTTTATAATTTTATTTTTTAATATTACATGCAAAGCATCCATAATATAGATAAAGAGTTTGAAATTCAAAACTAAAAGTTTAATATAAATATTGAATTTATATATATTTATTAATTATGTACCAAATATGAAGTGTTAGACTATTAAGAATATAAACCTCATTTTTTTTATTTTATTTATAACTATTAATTCTATTATAAGTCGTCTAACTTTTTCTAAATTTTGAAGTTTGGCTCCAGAACTCATACAATTTTGATTAATTTCACAAATAAAATACATAAACTTAGAAAATTAGAAAATTTAAATATGGCTATGTATGTATTATTTTGAATAAAATCAGTAAATAAGTATGTTTCTATTACTAAGAATGAGGATAATTCATCTTAAATCAAAATCTATCAATCATAGAGAGGAATTAAGTCTTTTAAGGTGTAAACCTTTTTTTCACTCTTGTATTTAAAATGACGTTTGCATTTTGAGATATTTGATTGAACTTCACCCATCTGTTGGGTTGTGCCTATAATCTCTGCTACCCAATATGAGGGAGATGTTGTAGGTTAGTAAATGATTGTAAACATAAATGCCAAGTCAAGCACTATGAGGGAGGTTTTGAGCAAATAATATATGATTGTAAGATTGAAATGTCTGCTCAATAGAGGAGAAGTAGTGAAGCATAAAATGAAGAATGGGATAAAATGATGACGATTTAAAGTCCCCTAAGACCAATATGTATAGGAATTTATAAAGGTAAAAAAATTAATAATAATTTTTAACACATTGTTTCAATGTTTGAAGAGAAGTGAGAAGTTTACCTGCATCCTCATAGTTTCTTTTTCTTTATAGGTAAAAAAGATTGATAATGTGACAAAGTTTAAAAATATAAATTATTTCACAATAAATTGGGAACATAAGATAAATATTTTCATATTCAACCCTCTTATATGGCATGTGACAAACTCTTTTATACTCATGATTTTTGTGAATATATCTACTTCAAATCTGTTAACTGCGAGAATTAGTCTAATTCAATTTTTTATATTGTATTTTTTTTATTAAAAAAGTTTAAATAATTGTTTCCAAGTAAAAACCATAATATGCATAGCATTATGTGATATCTCAAAACATATAACTAATAAACTTTTAACAACTTAATAAACTAAATTACTAAAATTATAACTAAAAAAAAATTATTTCTAAGTATATAAATATAATAATCATATATATGTTAAATTTCACCTTTTTAATATTTTAGGTAGGTTTTTCAACCATATTTTTTGGCTGTCTTATTTAAAATTAAGGTGATGATTTTTTTATTCAACCATCAAAATGTAAAATAGTGAGACGTTATAAATTAAAATTCTTAAAATAACATCCATATAAACATATAAAAATTTACTATTTACAGTGCTTTTAAAATTTTTTTAAAGATATATATTTGTGTATTTATGTGTCATCAATGTATGTATAACACACAAATAAATTTAATTCTAAAATTTATAAAAACATGTCAAATAAAAATGTTGAATACATATTTCACTATATGTATTATTATCTTTTTTTTTCATAAAATTAAGGTAAGAATATTTTTATGTGTAGAAATAAAAATTTATATAAATATAAATAAATTATTAAAAACTTGCATAAATCATATCTTAAATTTTAGATTTTGTCAAGCACTAAAAAGGAATTAAATATTTCAATATGTGAACCTTGATGTTTTAATTATGAAATTTTTTATCTAAATATATTTAAAATTAAAAATTAATATAATCATACTACTATGTAATAATTTGATGTTTGGTTTTATACCAATTTTAAAACTAAATTAATATTATTATTATAAAAGCAAATTAAAATTAAAACATGTTTTTTTATGAATTACATTAACATGGGTATAGACTTTTTAACATAAAAGATTTACCATTGTTGATAGCCCTTGTACTTTCGTAACACACTAATAGAGTAACACAACATTTTTCTTGAGTTAATTCACTAACCTACTAAAATATCAAATGAAACTAACCATTTTAGTTTCTACCATATGTTAATAACTCGGTTACAGTGAATGGCGGTGGGTATTTAATATGAGTTATACTTCTTCTTTGCAATAGCCATGTTTATCAATATTGTAATAACGAGTTTAGTGTCTTTTCATTGTTTCCATATCTACTTTTACATTATTATCATATATACTTTCTCGATGCTTGTTTATTCCCAGGGTACATTTATTTAATTGTTAGGAGACCCATGAGACACTTAGCGTTGATCATCCAATACCCTTGGAGCCAATCATCCAGGGTTTTGGGTTCTCTAACACCGTCGTGTGTGTATATATATATATATATATATATATATATATATATATATATATATATATATATATATATATATATATATATATATATATATATATATATATCCTTTTTATGTTTAGACCCTTGAGAAGTATGACTAACTAAATATTTTGGTGCGTTACAGGTTAGGCATTCATACCTTCCATTAATCAAGGTTATTTGGCTTGAAGGCTTACAATCGCTTGAGAACGTATTTTTGTATACAATTTTTTCTCTATTCCACAGGTTTCTCTAAACTCACTCTTGACCAGCAGGGTTTAGAGGAACGCCTCTTTTGGACGAGAATATTTTATGCATATTCTTAAGAAAAACCATAGCGATTTTTCGACAGCCTTGAGAGAAACCCTAGATAGTTTTTTTGACAGAGATTGTGATTATCATCACTGAAATTACTTAACTACCCTTGAACATGGTTTACTTTTTGTTAGTTGTAACTACAACAGAGACCTCCTTTGATAAAAAATCCATAAATTTCTTTGGGTTTATTATTGTTCCGCTCTAGCTGCAGTAAATGATTAAATTGAAGATGGGTCTCTGTGCTGTTTTGGTTGTTGTAGGGGATTTTATTTAATTTTTTTTATTGTTTACCATTTTTAAAATTGCTTTTAGGCATGCATGGACATTTTTTTTTTTTTTTTTCGTATGTACCAAGAATACCAAGAATGTAGTAGAAGATTTCATTTACGATTCTGAATACGTTGGAACATCAGGTTATCGTTCTTGTATGTACTTTTGCATAATGTTCTTATTTCTTAGTTTTTTTTTTTTTTGGCTTGCCTTATGCATATATTTTGTAATGGGTGTTCAATATTTGAATTTTTGGTTGCAATGATAAGTTCGTGTTTACAAAAATTTCATGCTTCGTGGGTGTCTAACTAATTACACTCTTAGTGGTTTCCACGTACATTGCTCATGATTATGTGCTCAAAATTATGCTAAAAATGAAAGTTGTTTAATTGGTAATCAATAACTAATGAAGGATATTGTCCGTATAAATCCGATGCAACACATTTCGTGGGAAAACTAAACCATATGATCGTAGAAACGCATTATGTCCACTCTTTATCAAACACATAATTTTTGAAAGTATGACTGGACAACTCAACAAAGATTCTATACTCAACAATGGATTCTATCAGACTGCATACATAGTGGCATGTTGACTTTGTTAACGAATTTCTTCGACTAAATAAATTGCTCAAGTGGAACTACTTGGTTGGTTTGAAATGTCAATTCTTATTGGTTGTTTTGTGACATCATGTGCTACCACATGCACTACCGAACCACGTGGTAGCCTCCAGATGGCCACCGAAATTGTGGTTATAGTCTTCATGGAATGGGTGGAGGCCGAACTCGCGACTCAAACAACGAGAAAGCAGCTTTACATTCACAACATCACTATGAGTCTTAATAATTATGGGTTTCACATGGTTTTTTCATGTCATTTGTGCCATGTGGTGGGGTTTGGGGGTTTAGCCTCAACCCTAGTCATCGTAAAGGGAGGCCAAATTTTGCTCCCCCCACTAACCATAACATTAATTGCAACAAAAAGTTCACAACCTCCGCCAATGTGACCACGATGGTGTTAACCTCGGGCAATTACTGAACCATCGTGCAAGATTTAATAAAAAAATATATTTGCACCAAAACCATAAGGGTACAAATTGGACTATAGGAATTATTGGGGAAATTAATGCCTCAACACTTTCTAGTTTTTTGGAACATTGGCACTCATTTAGTGAATTTTTGGGCGGATTTGTAGGTTCGGTGCTAGATTTGGTAGAAATTGTGGAGTGAATAGTGCAAAAGATAAGGGAAGTCATTAATTGAAGAGTTTTGACCAAATTGGCGTAAAAGGCTATACGGATTGTTTTGGCATTGGAGCCATTGAATAGGTTTCAAAGTTTTTTTTTAAGCATTGTAAACATATGTGATCACAATTATTGAGCATAATAGAAGAGGACTAAGCCATTGGAAGTCGGGACTAAGTAGATGTATCTAAGAGGTGAACCCTTCATCATGTATTGTTGCTTTACTATTTATGGTGATGTTCATGTCTCATAGATGTTCATGTTCATTGTTTTTTTATGTTAATTTTCTCAAGAAATTCACAAAAATAGATGAAAAGATCAGTGACCTTGAAATCTATCTCATAAACCTCAAGCACTTTGTTTATATTCTTAGGAGAAATTTAGAATAATAAAAAAAAATTCCCATCTCGTACTGTTGGTATCGTACACTATGTTTATCAGTAAGGAGGATTTAATTGTTTTGCAAGTGTTTAGATTCTTACAAGGTTAAAGCTCAAGAGAGGATAAGGCAAGATTGTGGGTGCATGTTCTCTAGTTGGAGCAAGGAGAAGGGCACACTGCTAACATCACCAATATTCACCTCTGTTGTAGTAGAACCTCTATAAGCATAACACAAGGAAGGAAGTGATAACATGAAAGAGGAGTGAGAAGGCATTTAGGAAGGCTTTCTTTGACATGATAGAGATGGTGAAGGTCCTATATGAAGAGAGGAGAAACACAAGGTTGTAGGCAGGCAACCTGGTGTCGAAGAGGACAGGGGCAAGGGTTCTCCAGGAGTAGGAGGTATGGAAATGGTGATAAGCCACCATCTACCCCACCATCATCCTCATCGCCATCCTCAACTTCATTTTCATCCTCTTCCACTACTAAGCAACCCTTACGTATATTCATCAACATACCGCAAAAGAAATTGGTAAATGATGTGCAGAGAATTAGTCAAAACTTATAAGACCCATGAGTCTTATTTCAGCATTTACTAAAGGGAGTGGGTTCTCTTAATCATTTTATTTATTTTCCCCAAGTTTAGTAGAGTTTGAGGAAATTCTAAATTGCAAATGCAATTTGTGGAGAATATGTCGTGAATGAATGGATCTTAGTAAATAGCTGAGTATCCTTTAGGAAGAGTGAGGATTTGAGGGATTTGAAATTTTAAATAGGGAAGAAAAGAGTGAGCTGCAGATACTTTAGGAAAGAGTGAGAAATTTCACTGATTTAAACTTCCATTTGGTTCATGAATCCATAATTGCATAGAACTTTTTGAATAATTAGAGAGGGATCTAGATATTAGAGAGTAGGGGAGGAGTGTGTGAGAGGGATATGATGAAGGCCACGGATTGTACACGTTCGTGAATTATGTAAATTATTGTATGGTTATAAATAAAATTAGAAATTCTAAAGAAAACATGTGTGTATTTATGTAGTTTTCTTTCAAGTTAAGTAATAAAGTGCGAAGGAAAATGTTTTAGCGCAGGAAGCACCTGCAGCATTTTTTGTTATAAGCTATAGTCTATGTGTTTTGCATTGTCGTTTACCGAAGAAGAAAAGGTATATTTTTGGCCATTAATTCCTCGTTTTAGAAAGAAAGCAGTGGTTAATATAACCCTAGTTGAAGAAACGAATTGTCCTTATTAAGGAAAGGATTGATCTTGATCATTTTTTCCATGCACGTGATCAATTTGGAATACATGTTACCAATGTTCTAAGTTAAGGAGAAGACTACTATGTGTTGATGTACAAGCTTGATTGTTACGACAATAGAATGGGATGACGGAATGGTTTTCAAAAAGTGGTAAGTGTATATCGCATAGATCCATGGTGGCGCTATTGCACTGTTGTACCAGCATTAGCTCCGTAAGGCCACACTACAGACAAGTGAGAGCAAAGAATACCACTTTATCACAAGTTTTTAAGGAGTTAATTATCGTGCGACCGGATATGCGGAGTAATCGTCCAATCTAAAAAATATTTAATTGGATGGTGGAGACTAGAGGTAGGAGCTTTCTTCTTCTAAGGCATCTTCGATCATGGGTTTGATTTCAAGAATTTTCTATGCGCTTCCTCTCGCGGCCTTCAATTGCTTCTTCCTTTAGAATCAATCCAACAGAAATGCAATATTAGCAAGTGGCCATATCCTCGATTTCTCATAAAATGTTGATAGAGCAAAGACCAAAAAAAAAAAAATCATATTTGAAAAGCTTGATGGTTCGACTTGTTTATCACTAGAAATCCCAAAGTTGTAATTGGAGATCGGTTAGTTTAAAAATAAACGATAAAAAAATATTAATGTTAATGCCTCTCTTTTGATCGATTGTTTTTAAGACATTTAAATTACTTGAAATTTGTTGTGGGTTCAAACATTATAAGTTGTTGTTGGAAATCCAACATCATTAATGGTGAAAGTTGTAGGTTTTATTAGTCATTTGTGACACGTAGCAGAAAAAAGTCTTTTTTGAGATGACTAAAATAAAATTAGAGATACCTACATGCTAGAGTAGGAAAAATCAAAGCAAAATCAAAGCACAAAGGAACCCAGCTGCAAAGGATACCGAGATAAGATAAAAGAACCGTTGAATTTTGTGAATTACTACAAGGTGTTGTAGGTCATGTAAGAAGATTTATTTTGATTATTTACGTGTTGTTTTGAATGTCTAAAGAACAATGGGAGTGAAATTTTGAGAGAAGATATTTTCCTTATAGGCAAAGAAATTTCATGTTTGAAGTCAAGAAGTAGTAATGTTTAAGCGTAAGATTGATTGAATGACTGCTTGATTCAAAAAGTAAATTGAAGTAAAAAAATTTTTGAATTTAAAAGTCAAATAGAAGAGTGGTTTGGTTTCAGCAATCACACATTTAAATGATTTAAAGAACATTTTGTGAAAAAAACCGAAGAATGATTTAGGATTACTTTGCCATTGTTGAAGACGATGATATCGATGGGTGAGGAAAATAAGACTCAAGACCGGATTCAATAGATCCGAAAGGAGAGTCATTACAAGGATTAATGCAGAAATTTTGTAGAAGTAAGACAAGATTTAGGTACAAAAACATTTCTAGAAGAAATTTGGTGTGTTATGAATTTTGTAAATATTGTTAAGAGATCATATTGAATCTTAATGATTTGAAATGGATGAAGTGTTCATTATGAAGAGTAACATAGAAATAGCGCGTTTGAATGTATGAAGTCTTTTGAATGAAGAATGAAATAGTTGATACATGAATCATTTGGTAAATATTTAATTGATGGAATGGGAATTAGTTTTAAGACATATTTGAAGAAAATTACAGCTTAAAAATACCTTTGGATTTATATTGAGGTAAGATTATAACAAGTACAAAGGCAGGTGATTCAGAGAAGATCGCATTTTAACCAAGGATTTCAGCACATAGAGATACTAGGTGTTAGATGAATGGTGAAACAATATCACACAAAGATCTTTGAAGGTGAGATGGTAAGTGTTATTTTAACTCTCAAAGGTTTCAACATTTATGTTTATGATAAGGAGGAAGTATCTGACCAAAAGAGGTCAAGGAAGCTTCCATAAGTGTTTTCATGGAAGAAGAATGTGGTAGAACCTTGAAGAATTCCAATGAGTGTTGGATAATGACAATTGTGTTCTTAAAAGGTGCAGAGATGATGAATAGAAAGTATGCAGAAGAATGCTCAAGAGGTTCTGCAGAATACAAAACCAAACATTCCTTAGTGTTGTAGGATCTGGAACCATCTACTCCCGATAATGGCTGCATGCACGATGTACTATGTGTTCCCACCTTGTCATGCAACCTTCTCTTCGTTTTTATCAGATAACTCATTCAGCAAGGGAAAGAGAATTTCACCTCACATGTTGTAATCAAAGATATCAAAGATCCTAAACATATTTTAGCTACCTAGCATTGCTGATGATTCCACAAGGTTGTGAATATGTCTTCCTCCATTTTTTTTGCTCATAATGATGATATGAGAAAACTTTGGCATGAGCGATTTGGTCACTTAAACTATTGCTCTCTTAAAACTCTATGTAAGAAAAATATGGTGATGCCTTCTCCTATGGTAAATTGCCAAGATGTAGCCATTAGATGTACTGAAAAACATCATCGGGATAGTTTTGACAAATGTGCCTCTTGGCACGTCAACCCCTTTGCAGCTTGTGCAGCAGTGACGAGGACCACTTCCTATTGTTTCTTTCTCTCGCTAGTACCTTTTTAACTCTCATTGATGATTTTTACGTATGCACTTGGGTATACTTCTTTAAAAATCAAGAGTGTTGTTTTTAACATGTTCGTGCCCTTTAAGGCTCTTGTTGAGAAACAATCCGGACATCAAATTGTGTTAAGATCAAACAATGGAAGAGAATATAACAACAAATTTATCAACTTTTATAAGTGAGCATGGCATTCAATTGCAACATATTGTTCCATATACGCCAAAAAATGGTGTAGCTGAAAGGAAGAATCACACATTAAAAGAAATGGCTAATTGTATGCTTCAATCTAAAGGACTTGGTCTCAATTTCTGGGCATAAGCTGATTAACCTGGCAAATTACATAGTAAATTCTACTAAGGTTTTAAAGAATATAACTCCGTGTATGAAGCCACTGTTCAATCAGATGTAAGTCACTTTCGTATTAAGTGATGTCAGCCCATATTCGAGATGCGAAACATAAAGCTCAGAACTTAGAGTGTTAAAAATGAATTTTTGTTGGATATTTCAAAGATGTCAAAGGATATAGACTTATTCAACCAAGATAAAAAAATATAATCATTAGAAGAGATGTAAAATTTGATGAAAATATATCGGCCTCGCGAGCTTAGTTCACAGGTGTGCCACCTTTGGCTCGTGAGCCTCATTCGTACATGTGCCACCTTCTCTCTCTTCTATTTTTAATAAAATTCGTTCTAGTCTTGACAGATGACAGTGAGGATAAAATTCTCTCCACCTCTTGAAATTGTTCCTTTTACCTGATGTACCTTCCAAGAAGGTCTCGTTTCACTTCCTGGATGCACTGTGTTCTCTTGAAGGTGACCCCGTATTGACGACATACACGTTCTCACCAAAAGAGCCTCTTCCTTATTGGCTCAAGACCTCTTAACATATTTAATCTAAACCTTTGAAGAAGCCTCCGGGTCATCCGCATTGGGATGAAGCTAAGAATGAAGAATATCATTCCTTATTGGCGAATGATACTTGGGATTCTATTTTCTTTTCAAAAGGAAGAAACTTGTTCGATGCAAGGGTTTACATAAAACAAAGTTTGACGAGATGGAAAATTAGTAGACATAAATAAGCCCACGGTCGCTAAAGAATTTTCACAAGTCAAGGAATTGACTATACCGAAACCTTCTCATTGCCAAAATGAATTCTATCATCCTTGTTCTTTCCCTTGCTGCCTCCTTTAATGGGAAACCACCAAATGATTTGAATGAAGAAATCTACATGGAACATCCTCGCTTTTGTCCAGTGACTCTAGCATTGTTTGTCGCCTTAGAAGTCTCTCTATGGTCTCAAACAAGCTCCTCGGCTTGGTATGCAAAAATGGATAGATTTCTATTAGATAATGGCTTTTCTAGGTGCTTACCCGACAATACCGCCCACACCAAGAAAGTGTGTAAGTCCTTCACCATCCTTATTCTTTATGTTGATGATCTTATCCTTGCATCGGGTAGTGATCTAAACCATATAAACCATGAAGTCTAGCCTCAAAAAGAAGTTTAAAATGACAACTTGCACTTGTATTATTTCTTTGGTCTTCTAAGTCTTGCAATCCAAGGAAGGCATTACCCTCTCTCACTCCAAGTATGCATAGATCTCTACACCACCACATGGAAGAATGTAAGCCAACCCCTTCTCCCTTTTCACCGAGTCAAGCTTTTAGTCACTTGTATCACCCCTGAAGTTGATGTTACCTTATATCGTCAAATTTTTGGAAAATTTATCTAACCCATACTCATCCTCACCTTTCCATTGCCGTTGATCTTATCGCTCGGTTTATGCACCAACCTCATGAAAGTCACCGGAAAGTAGCTAAGAGTACTTCGATATATTTGAGGTGTACAAGTCAAGCTAGATCTATTGTACGTGTGAGCATCTACATTGTTGATTGGTTTCACTCTATTCTCGGACAGCTACCGAATTTAATGATCTGGAGTTCACTACATGATATGTATTCACTCTTGGTTCAAGACCTATTACTTTCTGGTCTTTTAAGAAATGTAGTAGTGTCGCTTCCTCTTTCTTCACGTGCTACAGTATCGTGATGTAGTTGAAGTAGCAAGAAGCCATGTATCAGCCAGATTCCTGTTGAATTTTTTCTTCATCAACAACATCCAACTACACTGAATGAATTTAGTGCCATTCAGCTATGTGGGTGATCCGGGCTCAGCATCAAGATATGAAACACATTGAACTCCACATACACTTCATCGTAAAAGCTCATTCATGATTGTGCGCCCTTGAAGTGCATTACCGTCCAACCAATGATTAAGTAGTCGACAGAGCCACGAAGGCTTTCACAGAGCGAACAGAAACTTCTTGATCCATGCTTGAGTTCACAGTTATCATTAAGGGGGGATAGGCTCTAATGCCTCATTCCTTCTATTGTGTCACTTTTGTAAATCCTTCAATCCTATCGCAATTTGTTCTTAAGGGGGATGTTAGGATATTTCGACACATAGGAAAGAGGCTCCCTTTTGTGTCACCTTTGTAAACTCCTTCACTTTATTCCAAGTTGTTCTTAAGGGGGGGTGTTACGATTTTCCGACACATAGGAACAGTTAAGAATAATCACGGTCTAGTGTAGAGTTAAGTAAAATGTGTTTCTTTACCATGTACATTTGTAACTTATAATCCGATGTCGATTTGTAATGATACACGGTTATCTCTCTCCAATATTATCTATACTTGATTTGTGGCTTTCTAACACCCGATTGGTCAAAGGATCTCTATTTAAAGAACATGGAGGGTCATTTGCTCGTGTAATTGTTTATGAGAGAAACATATGTAACTTTTCTTTTTATATTAATAAATTTCCTAAAGTGGTCGCATTGGCTTAGGCCATGGGTTGTTTTGCTCTTCAAGAGTTTTAACCATGTGATTATATTGGTGTTCTTCTTCTTCCACTACACGTCCCAATAATTCACACTACTCGACTAGAGTCATCTTATCATACTCCTTTCATTTACATATATTTTGCTTAGCTCCTCGAATGCCGACATATGTTCTAATACTATAACGACCTTGCAGACGCTATATTCTTGCCACCTGGAACCATACACTTGCTATGTGTCCCTCTCCACAGAATTACCTGGCCTCCCTACTAGTGTTATTCTGTTGCTGCAAATTACCACTAGAAAACCCTCTCGCTATCCCCTCAATCACTCTGCCCTTCCTTCAAGCTTGAACTCTTCTTCCTTGCTCAATCTCTGCAACTAGATAGTTTCATCTTCGAAGGAAGTCCCTCTCCTCGGACTGAGAGCCTATTCTGAGCTTTCAAATGAGCCATAATATACAGGGACAGAACAAGTAGCTCTGCCATCAACAACCAGAAAAAGATTGCATTACTATTTATCAAAGCAATATTAATGGACACACAAGAAAATGAAAGTGTTGCTCATAATTTGTATCCGTTTTACCTGATAGATAGATTTCCCATTGCCGCATATAAAATCGACGGCACCTTCATGGAAGGAAGCAAAGTAACAATGCCCTCCGTCGTCTAACACGGTGTCTTGAACCCCAGTGAATTCTGCAATTGTAAAACGCGTAAACGATTCCTGAAATCTTTAACGCCACAGCTTGATTATTTCCACTCAAGTCACCATGACCATATGAATTCTGCATAATTCTATTCTTTAAATCAAACTACCTCTCATGATTTACTAAGATGTTAACTGCCAATGCATATATATAGCTTACTTCAATTGTGATATCTCTGGCTGTGAAACTGAAGCTAGCACGTTGACCGTTGCCGTGAAAATATGTCCCACCTCTGGATTGCGCATTATCACTCCAAGTGATGACAGTGTGCTTACCACTGCCCGAGCCAGTCAGAGTTATGAACATTACGCTCAAGCGGTGAACGGCACCTTCCTGGCGTGATAAAAACAAGAAAGAGCGAGCCGCCATAAAGGCCCAGAACACCATTGAACTTTCTCAACCACGCGACCAGCAGATCTTCGCGGTAACGTCCACGCGAACAAAGCAGTTTTACGGGAAACCAATCAACAGAATATTCATAAATTGTCAGCACATGAACAACTGTTGCTGGTCGAACTGGCGCAAACGGCAAAACCACACCACATGGTGCAAGTCAAAATAACCTTTCTTTGTTGGTGGTATTTCCTGACCGACATTTTGATTCCAGCCTGATGACTTTGCGGCACTACGATACCGTTGATAATGTTTTGCCAGTGAACGGTGTCGCGCTTCTTCAACGCGGTCACGAAACCACGGTAATGAAGGCGCTGTATCGACTTTAATGTAATGGTCAGCGCAGCATATCTACCGTAGCTGGTCTGACGCGTTCATCTTTGGTGAATCGACCCACACCAAATTCGCCTGACAGCCGTAATGGCTTCTGCGCCAGATTTTTGATCTCTGGCTTCGAGTCCAATCTGTCAAGAACAAAAGGGAATGGTTCTTCATCAGTATAAGAGGGAATTGTAATAAATATTAACCTACAAGAAAAGAAGGATATAGTTAACCTTTAAATGCCGCCATTGATCAGCATTCAAGGTACAGATCATTGAATACTGGATTCTGTAGTTCTAAGATCAAAGAATCCAGAACTTGCGTTAATACAAACGTTAGTTGAATGCCTAGTAAAATCAACTCAATGTTGATAGCTGCAATGATATATTTAAATGATTAAATATTGTAGAATATTTATATTTTTTTTCAGCATCAATATATATTAATATTTTCCTAATACCTTGAAATATGCAACAACTTGAATAACTGAATCAGCTGAGAACGACTTTTTAATTATAAAATACAAACTAAAACTAACCAGCACTATATGCCATTTTTTAAACGAATTTTCAAAACTCTAAATCAGATCTTCCTTCAACTACAAATCTTCTTTTGAATTAAATATAATTTAAACTAAATAATTTAAAACTAAAGCGTATAATTTGGTCCATTTTTATTTTAGTAGGTATTTTACCTTTAATTTTATAAACTTTTTGAACCGACATTTTTTTAAATCAAATATCAAACCAAATCATATGATTAAATCATCTTTCATTTTAATATATAAATAAAAGTATATGATTGAAAGCCAAATTGTATCTTTCTTTAATTAATTGAAAGAGATAACATTTATACTTTTGTAATGATCCGCAAAATTTTCAGAAAATATCTAGAAACATTTTCACATGTAAACGAATACCAGACTTGACTTTAATAGTATAAAAATATCGCCAGATCGAGATTTTCTTCCTGAACTTCTACTTAACGAATAAAATGATCTCGATTTATCTGTTTTGTTTTTGGATCAATTCTTTAAATCATATATGCTCCTGAAATTTTCCAGTTACTCAAGAATCACTTCTAGGCATTAAATCCGTTCGTCATATGGACACTCTCCAATATCGCTGACCCAAATATTTCAATTTCATTAAAAAAATCTCATCAAATGAAACATATGTATTGGTGAATCAGTTTTCCATTTTGTGCTACCAGCTCTTGCTTCTTTTCAATAAAATTTCCAGCCTTTATCTCTGAACTGCTGTTAGAGTTTCCATTTGCTAAAAATCGTATTTTACAACAGCAAAATACAAACGTAATTCTTGAGCAAGATGGTGGTAAACTTGTGGATCAATTTTTGAATCAATTATCGATATTTTAATTGGTTCGTTTGGTTTCGCTTTTTTTTCTTCCGATCAATAATCATAATTGACAAGATTAACTTTCCAATCAATAATGTTTACCAAATAATGCTCATATCACAAAAATATTATATTCAATAATTTATCTTCCAAAATTCAATTCGATAGAAATTTAATTGCTCGTCTGATCGCCATGAAATGGACTGAAAAGGTCATGAATGAACTTATTGGTATGTTGTTTTTCATTCGTCACATAATTGGTAGTTTTTGTCTGTAATAGTAATAGTAAGTGGAATGTAAATGTGAAGGTAATAATTTGGAAATAAAAATTAATAAGGAAATGTAGAAATTTCTATTTTAATTTGTTGTTGTTTTTTTTTTGGGTTAAATTTTAGAAACTGAAGACAAAATATTTGAAACTGAAATATTTGAAAGTTTATAAAAAGAAATTAAGTTTAATAAATTTTATAAAAAGTAATTGATTTTTTAAATAGGCTTTATATTAGAATAAATTTTATAAAAATAAGTTTTTGAATATTTTGTTTTTAAATATTTATCAATTAAAAAAAGATTAAAAAAAGGTAATATTTGAAATTTGAATATTTTTTTCACTTTAAATATTTAATTAAAACAAAATTAGATAAGATATGAGAAATAAAATTTAAGTATAATTGACAATCATGGGTTGAAGTTTTTGTTTAGGTAATATTTGAATTTGAAATTTATTTTTCACTTTAAAATATTTAATTTTTCAAAATAATTTTAATAAAATATGAATAAATTTTAGAAATAATTGACAAGTATAGTTGTGTTTTTGTTTATTTCAATTTTAAAATTGGTATCAAAATTATTAAAATTAATTTAAATATAAAAATTAATAAAAATATATAAATAAAAAGCATTATTATTATATATAAAAAAAGAAATATACTATCAACATTTTTTAATTAATTTTTTTTTGATAACTATGCTTCCAACAATCAACAATAATTTTAATGACGAAGTCATAACTAACTGAAGGTAATCCATATGACACTGCTTAATATCGAAGGTACCTTTTTGTTTATAGTTTGTCAGGCATTTTTACATAGTTCCCTTAAAGATATAGTTCCTTTAATCTAAAGATGTTCGTAAACTAAAAATATAATACTCAATAGCGCTCATACATATGACAACATCAATCCACAAAAGGATTTTTCAAAAATGCTTGTATTCATGCTCAAATGTATAATCCTTTGCAATACAATGTACCTACCGAGTCCCAAACAAAAAGTCCATTGGTCGCCCATGGAAGGGGCATTTATAAGACCTAAACCCGCGCCTTTGGGCTTCCTTGACTTTTCGTCTCCTGAATTCGTTGGTTTCTGGCACTCCAAGCTTGAACAATCAGCGACCCGCGACCTCGGCACCATCCGCGACCGCGACCTCGGCGTATATGCGACCGCGACTCCGGGGTTGTCCGCGACCGCGACCTTGCGCATTAGCGACTGTGCCTTTCAGCTATCATTGGATTTTAAAGAATATTCTTTATCCCACATCCTTGTATCGGAAAACGGGCCCTCTTAAGCTATGGGGAAAACTTCCACTCATCGTGCAACCACAGCCCACCGCAACACATTAGCTTAGGTTACACATCTTCATGATCTAATGTCGATACTAAGAGCATGTTTGAATAATTTCAAGAATGAAAATAGTAAACTTAGGCCCCTGTGTGGTCACGTGTGGGGCTACTGAATCATCAGAGAGAATGGCTAGGGTAAGCTTCCTCTATGCCCTTTCCCCTTCAGGATCATAATCTTTCCCATGCACAAAGTTCTCTTCGAATCTTGGATTGAATTGCTTGATAGGCATGGGCTTCTTCATCTGCATCCTCAATGGTTGCCGTAGATTTTATGCTCATAAATTTTCCCATTTATTAGGGAAGCAATACTTGTGATCTTCAATCAAAGAGTCTCAGGTGTCTTGTTTTCTTGACTATTTCATGCAATAGGGGTACAAGGATGAAAATGCTTCAGGGAACGAAACAATGTCATGATATATGTTTACAAAACCTCTCAACGTTTCCGATATAGAAAGAAGTATGCCGACCCTGTATATGTTTGAGTGGAGAGAGGCGCATCATCACTAGTCTCCATGATCATAGCAAAATCGAAAGGTTGAGGTAAAATGGATACCCCACTTGAAAGATGTAGCCAAGGTCTATACTCTTGATGATCCAGCAAAAGGGTAGGGCATTTCACTTCATCCCTCTTTTGAGGCCCTGCTTAGTATCTAATGCGGACATCAACAGAGCTTACAGAAAATTGAGATCCTCAGGACAAAACCTTCGAGCATCTTTGTTAACTGAGAGAAGCGTGGTGCATAGGAATGTTCCAATAGTGACATCCTGTCCTGAATTGATGGGGCAATGCATAATATACTTTGACATAAGTAGAACAACAGGCATCATAACAACATGCAGAAAATCAGAAGGAGGAAATATCAGTGGATTTTCATCTGCAAGGACAGAAAAATACTCCACCAAAACACCATAGAATACTTTCATTTTATGATGATTCCTTGCAGCCAAGATAATAGCATTGCATGCTCGAATACGAAAAATTGCATTTTGTAACTGGGGTCGCGCAGTCGGAGGATCTCCTTGGTCGCAGCTTTCCTTGGGCACACCTTTCTACGACCTTGCGACCTCGGAGGGGTCGCACAGTTGCATGGTCGCATTTCCTGTCCAGCAACATGTATCGCGACTCAGCGACCTGGAGGGGTCACGCGACTTTATCTCCACTTGGGCTGAGACTTCAAAGGGGTCGCAGGGTCGCTAATACAATCAAGTCGCACTTTGCACTTGCCTCACAGGTCTGCGACTCAGCGACCTGGGTTGAACTACGACCTCACGGGGGTTGCATGGTCACAATTTTTCTTGAGTGGTAATGGACGCATCTGATGTTAACTTGCGATCTTACGCTCAGCCGCACTCAAAGCATTGGCTGTCTTCATCATGCAATCATCATTTGGCTTAGGTGCATTGAATCTTCTCCTGCATTGAATCTTGCTTTCATTTAATGAATGGAGTGCCTTTTACGTATGGAGGAGTCGCTCGATCGTGCGATCTGGTTGTAGTTGCAGGAAGGAGCGCACTCTGACAAATAATTTTAACCATGCATCAAAATTAATAACGAATGGCATCATGTTACATTTAACGATAACAACCTTTGTCTCCACGGTGGTAAATTAGGTTGTAAGCAGACAAACATCATTGCCACGCTATATTTACATGATGTTAACAAAACCAGTCTTCCAAAGAAAATTCTAATAACGTCAATCTGCTGGATAATCATTTAGATGTGAGTTAGTTATTTCACACCCTCTCTGGAAACATGCATATGAAACATGTTTCAGTTGTGTCAACAAAATTTGTTTTAACTTGTGGATCTTTCTAATATAATGATTTAACACTGAACACCAATCCTCCTCGAAATAGCATCTTCGAATTATTTTGAAGGTGGGACTCTTATGCTTGTAATAGAAAATTCCTCATCTACTATATTGAGGGATTTGTCACTCCGGAAATAACGTTCAATAGTCGTTATTGCGCTAGTTCATTTGAGCGTTTCACTTTTCCTCGCGGATCTATATCCTACGGCAATGACAAAGCCGTCACAGCTAAATCCATGGGCATGCATTCTGGACGGGATTATATTTCCATTCTTATGGTCACATTCACGCTGGATAATAGCAAACACTGCCCGCCTCCACCGAAACACTAATTTAGTGACATGGTCCACGTGGTGTCATGCATGGAGAGGAGGACCATACATTGATATGGGCGGTTACTAAATATCGTTAACACAACGCTTGGCATTGGAAACTTTCTTCCCTGAGGTGGAAAATGATATTCTTTCACACATGGCGGAGAGGCATCAACGAGCCATTCCATACTGGAAAACAAGTGAAGGGCAGGAAACAGCTGGTAAAGAGCACAATTGGCGCTAACAAGAACATTGAACCCGCTCCACATTAGCCTTAAGTAAAGAGGAGACCAAGTTAAAATGCCAAAGTTGAAAATATTACCAATATCGTTGTTAAACCTTTTAATCACAACTTTGGGCAACTTTTGATTAATCCTCATGTCATGGTAACGGCAATAAATAAAGTGGTCTTTTGCCATATATATCCTTGAGCGTGGTTTATTAACTTACTAGGGTTCTGCCAAATGTTGTGAACTTGAGAAATTGGAATGTCGAAGGTTGCCTTACATGGAAAATCGGTGTTGCTAATTCGATCCTTTGAATAAGGTACCCCACCTTGTTTAGGAATGAAGCTGTGACTTAATCATGACTGAAAATTTCCTCAACTGGTGCGCTCTTGCTCCCTCCATACATGTGATGCATATTTTCTACTTCTTATATCCCAGCTCGAACCACATTTATCCTTGTCATCTACCAGGATGAGGTTTTCCATTGTAGCCTTAGTTCTTATCCCCTGGTGGGCAGGGTGTGAAAGTGTCTTGTCTTGTAGCTATGACCTTCTTGTTCAGTTTCAGTGCATTTGCTTCGGTATGCTGATGACATTAATGAGCATATCATCCGTGGGATTTACCTGCATGAAACATTATAACATTAATTAGTTCATAGTTACCCTTCAAAGAATGATGCCCCTAAATGATTGACATCAGATTATAAGCTTGGTGAAGTACCCAAACCGAGTGCCTAAACAATCCATGGTGCAAGAACTTTTAATGTAAATACAGAAAGTTTCCACTCGAATGTATGCATGGCGATCCCTTCACACATGGCGCGGCTGCAGTAAGAGTATCTCGTCATAATGGTGAGAAGGCTCATGAGGGGCTTTGGACAAGTTACGAGGACATCATCGTTTACAGGCCAGGTTAAAACCTTAATGGCTAAGCAGGTAGAGGGGGAACCCGAAATTTTAAATATACCCAAAATTTTGGGTGTTGTTGTAGCAGCTACAACAAATGGTGAACCACTAGTAGAATCCAGCATCTTTGTCAATATCACAACAATAGTCTGAGTCCAGATAGTGATGCAAGGGAATATTGAACAAGTGCTATGGGTACCCTTTGTGTTACCTCGGCCTTTACAGATATGCCTAGTCCTTGTGCCTCAGCTAGGTCTCGCTAATCGAAACACATCGAAGTGGGAGCTCACGGACGCTAGTAGCTTGTTGATGATGTGAAGAGAAAGGCATTGGGTTTATTATTTTCAAGATTTTTAAAGTAAGTTTCCGGTGTTGCTCTGCTGCCAGCAGGCCTGGACAGTACCCCGACGGAGTCACTTCAAGAAATCACAAACGTTGCTCCGCTGCTAGCGAGCCTGGTCAGTACCCCGACGGAGTCGTTGCATTACCTCTCTGCGCAGGAAGCCTTTCTCGACCCTTTACCCTTATTTGTTTCATGTGCTTGTAGCACTTATTTTCATGTGTTCGTGGCACTTATTCTTCATGGGAGGATGAGGGATCCCGACTTATTTTACGAGCAAGAGAGGTTGCTTCTTGTTTTACAGAAAATGAAAGATATCCTAATTTGGATTTTCCCTTGTGCCGAACCTTCACATCCCATCTTCCACAATAGGCGAAGTGTGCAAAAAATATTATTAAGATGTCCAAGACTATGCTAGGCACAAGGCTTAGGCTTACGGGTATTGGGCCATTCAAACTCATTAGGTCCCCCACAAACAACCGACTCGTATCTCCCTGGCTAATAAGTTTAGAGTCATAGGCATCTTGTTGAGAATGCAACTTAGATGACCTGTCTTGAGAGAAAAATTCCTTTTGAGATAGCCACCACAACCTCACACAAACAATGGGGTTACTGTTTCAGCAATCGGGGTAACACAAGTCCGCAAGGTGGTATGGTTTCAATGAGGGCTCATGCAATGATAGGCGACATGTAGAAAATTTCAAAGCTGTATGAATAAAGTGTACGATGCTATGTAATCAACAAGGCTCAAGATGCAATGCAACGCCATGTGTGGGAGCGATCAACGAGTTGTAGGTGGAAAAGGGGAGTAATACAAGCAGTGATTTTTATGCAGCAACAAGAGAACTAAAAGAGATGAGTGAAAAACATTTGTAACATGATGATGCCTAAGATACTAATCATAAGAAAAATAGCAGACACACTTTTAAATCATAAAATAAAAATCTCATTAGTAAATCTAATTAAACTTTGAAATAAAAATTCTATTAACAGGTCCTAGCTAGCCTACACCTAAACCCTAGTTTAACCCATGAGGCGGTCGGGTTATGTAAAATCATATTTCCAGTGCATCCACTGCATTAATTTCCATCCCGCAACAACAACAATGCTTGGGATCAGGGCTAACATCCAAAAAAGTGCAGTAACAACAAAACTTACCTGAAGAGCAAGTGCAACGGCAAGAAGATCATGGATACTTACGAAAGAACATGCTAGAATAGATTACGCAAACTAAATTCCACTCTAATCCTGATACATAGAAATATGTTCTTGAAACTCAACATTTATAAAAGACACACATCCATTCATGCACAATCCTAAGTCTGATGGGCACTGGGTAAGGCATTACCTATTTTCAGGCACATCCGCCGGATAGGATCCATCGAACCAAACAGAATCCTCATCATGGTGTTGAGGATGATCAGTTTTATGGAATGGAAATAATAATCATGTGCCAGGCGAATTATAGATGCTTTCCCATCCAAGTGCATAAACCCTAGTTTTGAAAACCCTAGCTCGGGGTTGCTCCTGGGTTTGGTCAAGCGTATGAGGATGCGAATCCACTTTTAGTGGAGGCTGCAACTCCTTACCGTTTTGAACAAAATCCAGACCTTCGAGCGGGAGGTTTCCCAACTTTGATGGTTTGGCGAGATCAACAGGCGAATGGATGTGATCATGGATTGTGGTGAGTTGAAAAATGTCAGTGGGCTTTGTATCAGTTCGGTCAAATGTTTGTGCACTGACAGATTGATAATCTAATGTATCAGATTCTTTAGATTTTCCAATATGGGGTGGATTTACCATAAGGCTTTTGGGCAGTTCAGGGATTGGCCAAAAATCACATGTTATTGCCTGATTGCAACTGGTATTGGCTGGACAACAACTTGAAAGATTAGAGACAATGGCTGGAATTTTCTTACCAGTGAATAAATTGGGGTATATCGGTTTTTTCACACCAAATGCTGGGGGACAGGAATATGTGCTCAAGGAAACCTTACTAGAATGAAAGATCCACCCAGATGAAATGATATCCGACGTGGTTGTGCTGGGAGGAGCATGGTACTTGGGAGCCATTATTTCCGAAACCCTAAGCTGAAAAACCCTAGTTGGAGTTGTTTGAGGGGTCTTGTCAGGTTCGGAATAACTAGGGATGACAACCGGCAAGAGCGGGAGTGCTTCGATTCCCTGATGGGTACTCGAATCTTCATAGGGCGAATCATTGAATTCTGGTGTCTTCATATGGTTGGCAACGAGATACCAGTGACTCTCCTTAGCGGTATTAGTGAATATGTTTTCGGATAAGCAGTGATCACTGTAACCATCGATTTGATCAAGTTGGGTACCTGGCATGTTGGGCTCCTCGAGAGTTATCGACTGGGATGGATAAAAAAAGAGGATATCTTGAGGTTGCCCAGATAGGAAATCGCTCCTATGGCTGTCTAAAGCTTCCGAGTGAGAAATATCAGATCTAAAAGATTCATCAATTTTTAATTGTGATTGTGAAACACCATCTGCGTGCTTATGATTGTCACGAATACTAGTATAAGGAAATTTTGAATGTCTCGAAGAAATTACTGGTGTGGCGGACTCGTGGAATAAATCATGGAATAATGAATGAAAAGATTTAGCCGCAAGGGTGTTAACCGTACAAGGACTTCCATCTCGCATACTGATGTTATTCGAAGTGAAAAATGACCTGGAAGGCCTTGTAAGGGAATCAACTTCATCCAAGATAGGAGTCGATTCATACTTAGTATGCGAAACAGATTTAGGACTGTGTCCAAGGAGAGATCGAGTGGGCTCGAGGTAGGTTTCATGAACCAGGAGAGGTAATGAGCCACTATGGTTTTCAAGCTCTGATTCGACATGGTGAGTGAAAGATTCAAAGGTAGTGCAATAGGATTTATTCTCTTTCCAGTGTCTATCCTTGCTCAGGGCTTTCGAGGTCACAACTCCACTACCCAACAACTCGGGAGGAGGAGAAAGAATATCAGAAGTAGCAAAACTCTCCTTGGAGGCCTGAATGTGGTCTGGACTCAAGGAGATGGACAAGGAAGCATTAGGGACAAAGTCTGAATAGCCGGTAACTTGTGGGTCGTCATAGGGAACACTAGGATCTAACTGAAATTGTTCAAGGGAAACGAGAATCACATACTTGAACTGTTCACTTAAACATTTCCAATCAAATCCCTTTCAGGGAACTCAAACCAATAATGAACAAATATGATAGAGAATTCATCTAGAGGTTCCTGAGGTTCCATTCCGATGTCATTTAGCTTTATCAATACACTTTGAAAATCGTACCTGTGAAAAGCTTGTTGTAATTCACTGGCGAGTTGTTCAAACGAATGGATGGAAGCTTCCGGCAATGTGTGGCACAATTGCTTAGCGCAACCTTCGAGAGTGAGGAAGAAAAGCAAGAAAATCAAACCTTCATTGTCAATTTTGTAGCACTCACCAAAGTCACAGAAATCTAAAAGGTGTTGGGTTATAGATACTCTATTTTCCCCATCGAATTTTAATTGGGACAAGTGATACATAAGTTCAATGGGGATGAGACATCGAGGCTTATAAAACTCCGAAAAACATCTCGGGAGAATGATTTGGGAATGAGCCATTACAGATATGAGATTAACTGCAGGCTCTAAGGGCTCAGCTTGTCATCTGGCCCTCCTTCTAGCGCCAGTTCTGTTGACGGGAAAATCTTTCCGGCCAACAGTAGGGGATCTCCTCGGTAAAAAGTCCCAATTATACCTTGAACCCTTTGGAATAGGGATCCTGTCCGGGGTGTGGGTTCGGCTATCGCTGATTTCTTCTTTCTTTGGGTCTCGCTTAAACTCTATAAAATAGTGGATACACACCTAATCAAATGATACAAGACATATGATTGATGCATTAAATGTACATATAACACTATGAGTAGCAAGAGGAAATAATAAAGCATGAAGATCGAAGGAAGTGTTGTCAACAACACTTCATTAGGGTCATGCTTGTAAACTGTTATGACAACAAAGGAAACGATTCCTCATGGCAAGAACACCCTTCACTTTCTAAAAGTTTTAAATGGTAACACAAATTCTAATAAACAAAGCCATCAGTGTTCGTTAAGAAAGTGAAATGAACTCAACCACCATTAACATACTCAGCAAACTGTTATGAAATTGTGATATGAATTAAAGATACAGTTCCCTTAATCTAAAGATGTTCAGAAACTGAAAATATAATACTCAATAGCGCTCATACATATGACAACACCAGATCCACAAAGGGATTTTTCAAAATGCTTGTATTCATGCTCAAATGTATAATCCTCTGGTAATACAATGTACTCAGCTCGAGTCCCAAACAAAAGGTCCATTGGTCGGCTCCTGGAAGGGGTATTTATAAGACGAAACCTGCCCTTTGGGCTTCCTTGAATTTTCGTCTTCCTGACTGTTGGGTTTCCTTGCGACCCGCAACCTTGGACAATCCGCGACCTGCGACCTCAGACCATCTGCGACCTGCGACCTGGGGCCATCCGCGAGCTGCGACCTCAGCAGATGTGTGAGCCGTGACCTTGGGCAGATCAGCGGCTTGTGGCCTTCTTGGGCTATCGTTGGATTTTAAAGCAATATTCTTTATCCCGCATCCTTGATTTGAAAACAGGCCCTCTTTCTTGCTGGGAAAACTCCAACTCATCGTGCAAACCAATAGCTTCCACCTGCAGTCACATAGCTTAGGTTACACATCTTCATGATCTAACGTCGATACTAAGAGCATGTTTAAATAATTTCAATAATGAAAATTGTAAACTTAGACCCCTGTGTGGTCACGTGTGGGGCTACTGAATCATCGGAGAGAATGGATAGGGTAAGCTTCCTCTGTGCCCTTTCCCCATCAGGATCATAATCTTTCCCATGCACAAAGTTCTCTTTGAATATTGGATTGAATTGCTTGATAGGCATGGGCTTCTTCATCCGCATCCTCAATGGTTGCCGTAGATTTTATGCTCATCAATTTACCCATTTATTAGGCAAGCAATACTTTTCATCTTCTATCAGAGAGTCTCAGGTGTCTTGTTTTCTTGACTATTTCATGCAATAGGGGTACAAGGATGCAAATGCTTCAGGGAACGAAACAATGTCATGATATATGTTTACAAAACCTCTCAACGTTTCCGATACAGAAAGAAGTATGCTGACCCTGTATATGTTTGAGTGGAGAGAGGCGCATCATCACTTGTCTCCATGATCATAGCGAAATCTAAAGGTTGAGGTAAAACGGATACCCCACTTGAAAGATGCAGCGAAGGTCTATAATCTTGATGCTCCAGCAAAAGGGTAGGGCATTTCACTTCATCCCTCTTTTGAGGCCCTGCTTAGTATCTAATGCAAACATCAACAGAGCTTACAGAAAATTGACAGCCTCGGGACAAAACCTTCAAGCATCTTTGTTAACTGAGAGAAGCGTGGTGCATAGGAATGTTCCAATAGCGACATCCCGTCCTGAATTGATGGGGCAATGCATAAGATACACTGACATAAGTAGAACAACATGCATCATAATAGCATGCAGAAAATTAGGAGGAAATATTAGTGGCTTTTCATCTGCAAGGACAGCAAAATACTGCATCAAAACACCATAGAATACTTGCATTTTATGACGATTCCTTGCAGCCAAGCTAATAACATTGCATGCTTGAATATTAAAAATTGTGTTTTGTAACTGGGGTCGCACAGTCGGAGGATCTCCTTGGTGGCAGCTTTCCTTGGGCACACCTTTCTGCGACCTTGCGACCTCGGAGGGGTCGCACAGTCGCATGGTCGCATTTCTTGTCCAGCAGCATGCATCGCGACTCAGCGACCTGGAGGGGTCGCTCGACTTTATCTCCACTTGGGCTGAGACTTCAAAGGCGTTGCAGGGTCGCTAATACCATCATGTCGCACTTTGCACTTGCCTCACAGGTCTACAACTCAGCTACCTGGGTTTAATTGCGACCTCACGAGGGTCGCATGTTTGCAATTTTGCTTAAGTGGTAATGGACACATCTGATGTTCACTTGTGATCTTATGCTCAGCCGCACTCAAAGAATTGGCTGTCTTCATCATGCAATCATCGTTTGGCTTAGGTGCAATGTCTTCTCCTGCGTTGAATCTTGCTTTCATTTAATGAATGGAGTGCCTTTTACGTATGGAGGAGTCGCTCGATTGCACGATCTGGTTGTAGTTGCAGGAAGGAGCGCACTTCGACAAATAATTTTAACCATGCATCAAAATTAATAACGAATTGTATCATGTTACATTTAATGATAACAACCTCTGTCTCCGCGGTGGAAAATCAGGTTGTAAGCAGACAAACATCATTGCCACGCTATATTTACATGATGTTAACAAAACTAGTCTTCCAAACAAAAATCTAATAACGTCAATTTGCTGGATAAGAATTTAGATGTGAGTTAGTTATTTCACACCCTCTCTGGAAACACGCATATGAAACATGTTTTGGTCATGTCAACAATTTTTTTTTTTAACTTATGGATCTTTCTAATATAATTATTTAACACCGAACACCAAGCCTCCTCGAATCAGCATCTTCGATTTATTTTCAAGGTGGGACTCTTATGCTTGTAATATAACATTCCTCATCTACTATATTGAGGGATTTGTGACTCCGGAAATAACATTCCATAGTCATTATTGCGCTAGTTCAATTGAGCGTTTCTCTTTTCCTCGCGGATCTATATCCTATGACAATGACAAATCCGTCACAGCTAAATCTATTTGCATGCATTCTAGACGGGATTATATTGCCATTCTTATGGCCTCATTCACGTTGGATAATAGAAAACACTGCCCGCCTCCACCGAAACACTAATTTAGTGACATTGTCCACGTGGTGTCATGCATGGAGGGGAGGACGAGACATTAATATGGGCGGTTACTAAATATCATTAACGCAATGCTTGGCATTGGAAACTTTCTTCCCTGAGGTGGAAAATGATATTCTTTCACACGTGGCGGAGAGGCATCAATGAGCCATTCCATACTCGAAAACAAGCGAAGGGCAGGAAACAGCTGGTAAAGAGCACAATTGGTGCTAACAAGAACGTTGAACCCGCTCCACATCAGCCTTAAGTAAAGAGGAGACCAAGTTCAAATGCCAAAGTTGAAAATATTACCAATATCGTTGTTGAACCTTTTATTCATGACTTTGGGAAACTTTTGATTAATCCTCATGTCATGGTAACGACAATAAATAAAGTGGTCTTTTTCAATATATATCCTTGAGTGTGCTTTCTTAACTTACTAGGGTTCCGCCAAATGTTGTGAACGTGAGAAATTGGAATGTCGAAGGTTGCCTTACATGGAAAATCAGTGTTGCTAATTCGATCCTTCGAGTAAGGTACCCCACCTTGTTTAGGAATGAAGCTGTGACTTAATCATGACTGAAAATTTCCTCAACTAGTGTGCTCTTGCTCCTTGCATACATGTGATGTATATTTTCTACTTCTTATATCCCAGCTCGAACCACATTTATCCTTGTCATTTACCTGGATGAGGTTTTCCATTGTAGCCTTAGTTCTTAGCCCCCAGTGGGCAAGGTGTGAAAGTGTCTTGTCTTGTAGCTGTGACCTTATTGTTCAGTTTCAGTGCATTTTCTTCGGTATGCTGATGACATTAATGAGCATATCATCTGTGGGATTTACCTGCATGAAACATTATAACATTAATTAGTTCATAGTTACCCTTTAAATAACGATGCCCCCAAATGATTAAGATCAGATTATAAGCTTGGTGAAGTACCCAAACCGAGTGCTTAAACAATCCATGGTGCAATAGCTTTTAATGTAAATACAAAAAATTTCCACTCGAATTTATGCATGGTGATCCCTTCACACATGGTGCGGCTACGGTAAGAGTATCTCGTCATAATGGTGAGAAGGCTTGTGAGGGGCTTTGGACAAGTTACGAGGACATCATCGTTTACAAGCCAGGTTAAAACCTTAATGGCTAAGCAGGTAGAGGGGGAACCCAAAATTTTAAATATACCCAAAATTTTGGGTGTTGTTGTAGCAGCTATAACATAACCATATAACAAGTTGAGATTGTAAGCTTCTGTGATCCATAACATTTTAATTATAAGTCTTCCAAAAAATCACATAAGAAATTTTAGTTCCAAAATTTCTTATGTAAATTTATAATTAAAACCATATAACAATTTTATAAATATAATTAATTAAATTATAATTAAAAAATTATTTTAAATATAAAAATGTAATATATATGTCGATAGTAAATTAATTATAAACCATTTTGGAGATTCTTTTTTACCATATTTTAGTCACTTTTTAAAAGTTTGGGGTATATTTTAAACTTTCTTTTGGTCTATAAATAGGGAAAAAAAAATTAATAGACAGAAAATTTTAAATAAACTTTAATAATTCATATTCATAATTATCAATATTTTATCAGTATTTCTTTTTAATATGTTATAAATAAAATTAATATTTATAATAATTTTCATAAATATATATATATATATATATATATATATATATATATATATATATATATTTATCTATATTATTTACTTATCGTATATAGTATGTAATATGTGCAAGAATATATATATGTAAATTTAAAAAAAAAAGGAATATATGAAATTTAAATAAATATAAGTAATATTATTATGAAAGAGTATAAATCTATCTGAAATGATTCAATTTTTTTTACAAATTTAGGATTAAAAAAGAGATTTGTATTTTGAAATATTAAATATTATGTTTATTGTATTTAAAAATATTTCATATACAGATATTGTAGTGTCCATAGATTATTGTAAACATTTAAATATTTGGTTAATATAAGAAATATTGTAATACAATCTCAAAATATTATATAAAATAATAATAATAGAAATTTATTTTAAAAAGTTATAATAATAATAATAATAATATAAATTTTTTGATTAATAAAAATATAGACATCTTTTAACTAAAAATTAGAATATCATATCACATTAAAATAATTTTGAATAATAATAATTTATATTATCAATCATAATATTTCAAAACATATAATTAATAAAAATATCACATGTTAGTAATTTTAATTAATAATTTTATAGAACTAATTTTAATATTCTAAGAGTGGAATATTGTTCGGGAGCGATGGATCGAAAGAGCGCTGAGGTTTCGCATTGAGGTGTCGACAGGCCTTGCGAAGCTCCAGGCGCGCTCGGCTCCGCCTCATTCACCGCGGCTTTTCCAGGAAATATGAAGTTTCTCACAGCCGCAGCTCAATGCGACTCTTCCGTCCTTTTCCAACATCGCAGACTCTTGGCTTCTACTCGCCAAGCAGCTGCTGACACCTTTTCGCATGAGGGTCACCGGGTCACTCCAGATTTTGACTCCAAAGCTCAGGCGACCAAACTGATAGTGCATGACGCCGCCACCTCCTGTATCCAAGAAGGATCAACATTTGCAGTCTCACCCATTGCTGCGACCCTGTCAGGGCTCAGCTTCACGAGCGGGTTGAACAACTTTGTCAAGGTGCCGCCGCAGGTTGAAATTTCTCAGATCCAGAAGGGCCTAGCTCATCTTCTAGCAATAATCAAAGAAAAATGCCTCTCGGACGTAGCGATGCAAGGATTAGGCACTAATCAGGCTCAAAACAGAGGCAGGTGCTAAGGACTTCTGACCACTCACCCTCTGGCTTTCAAATCCAGATCGTTCCTCTTTCAGGCAAGACACTGTTGCTCTGGGTGCATGCTTCAGATATGGTGCATGACCTCATGCGAGAGCTTGAGTTTAGGTTGGGCATCCTAGCAGCTCTTCAGAGACTGATTTATGAAGGTAAACAACTCAAAAACCCTCTGCCCTTGTCTTATTACAGTATTGAAAGAGATGCTTTAGTGATGCTTACCTTACGTCTACGAGGAGGAGCATCTGGACAGACCTCTTCAGCTCATCCTTTCTCCTATAAAGATGCGGTTCATGGTCAACCCTCCAAGAAGACTGCCCAACCAGCTGAGACTCCCAAGCCCTTATTGGTGGACAAAATGAAGGAAACTCCATCCATTTAAATCTCTCATCCATCTCTGGATGATCAATATCAGACGTTTGCAGAGTCAGCCCTCATTTGCCGGTTTAATGGATTGTGGCCTAGTACTACCGATCTATACCAATGGATCCACTCCAACTGGACCAACAATAGTAAGGTCTTTCTATGCTCGAAAGGCTTCTTCATTGTAGTCTTTTCCTTCAGTGGGGATTACAAGAAAGCCTTAACGGAAGGCCCCTGGTTCTGGGGATCAGCAGGTCTCTTCCTCACCCCCTGGTTCCCTGATTTTGACCCCTCCTCGGCTGTCATAACCAAACTTCCCATTTGGGTTCGTCTTCCAAATATCCCTACTCATCTTTGGCATTTCGTTGTCTTTCAAGGGATTGGAGATACATTAGGCCGCCATTTGGCTACGGACACCTCTCGAGGGGAGAAAGGAATATATACTTTTGGCAGAATATGCGCAGAAATAGACATCAGTAAAGGGCTGCCTGATTAGATCAACCTCAAAGTTGGGGACTTTCATTGGACGCAAACCTTGGACTACGAGAACACTTCTTTCAGATGTCACCATTGCCATCAGACAGGGCATCTCCAGAATACTTGTGCGAAGTTCCTCGACAAAAAGAAGAATATCCCGCGCAAATCCAAATCCAAAAACTGGAAACCATGTGACAGACCTCCAATGGATGACATAGATTCCTCTAGCTCAGATGAGGAGGATATAGAGGTGGAAGGGGAGAATCTGGACCCCCCGAAGGACGCGCCCCCAGCACGCCTAGTGGATCCTGCTGCTCCTCAGATCTCGCAGAAGCATTCTCATGAGTCTTCTTCCTCAGATTCAGACAAGGAGACTCCCCTTTCTGCGCAGAATAATTTGCAAGTGGTTCCTGTCCAACCAGCTCAAAATGGCTGGGTCACTGTCAGTAAGAAGAAAGGGAAAAAATATCGATTGGGAGACTCCACCCATTCTGGGTCAACTCCCTAGTCTAGCTCGCTATTGTATGATCTTCTTGTTATCTTCTGTTTTTGCCGTGGATGCTCTGTGGGACCGAGGTTGATAGTCTATCATTTCCGGCTCCCTTGCTCTTTTGCTTCGCTTCTATGCAAGCTCTGATTGTACTATATATCTTTACTTAATAGAATTTGTCTTATTCAGAAAAAAAAAAAAATAAAAATAAAAATAAAAAATAAATAAATAAATAAATAAATAAAATAAAATAAAAAAATAAAATAAAGCATAGAACTGTTTGATATGTATATATAACATAGATATGTGTGCTGTGTATATAAAAATCCTAGTTTAATTATTCATGTTTTGAAACTTTTATCACCATATTTTTACACAAAAAATAGTAAATTTTTGATATAAATTTTTTGAAGTTAAAATTCAAAATGTAAAATAATGAGACAATGTTGTATATAACATTTTTCTTTAATATATTTTATAATTTTTATAATTTGATTTTTTTAATATCATATGCAAAGCATTGATAACATAGATAATATAGATAGATAGTTTGGAAATATTAAACCAAAAGTTTAATGTAAATATTGAATTTATATATATTTATTAATTAAATTTAAATAATGATAATAATAATAATCCAATTTTCATTGTTTGTGATTGCTAAGTCTAGAAAGGAATACATACTTAACCTCCTTGGTTTCGAACCATGTGTATGAATATTTTCATACACATGGCTATGAAATTTTTTATTGTAAGGGGTATATGAAATATATATATGAAATGGAATATCGTAGAGTAATGGATATGGTATGAATTTTTTTAATGTAGGGATATATGGAATAAATATATGAAATTTAATATGGTAGGGTAACGAATATGGTAGGATAATTCATATAGGTATGGTAGGGTAATCAGTAAAATGAGTGTCGGTATTGTAGCATAATGGATATAAATGAAGGTAGGATAAATACACGTAGGTAGGATATATGTAAAATGTAATGTGGTGATTGTAATGGAATGCATAACAAGATAAATTAGTTTTAATAATTTCTAGAAAATTTTTAAAAATTTGAGATTTTAAGAGAATTTTTTTTTCACTTATTGTACTTGTACTCACGTAAAATAGCTTGATGTCAATACAATTCAATGATGTGTCCTTTTTTCAAAATATTGGTTGATGGTTGACGATGTATTTATTATCATAACAATGGTTCTTCCAAGATATATTGAAATGTAGAGACTTATTTCTGGTTTCATGTTTTCGCATCTGATATTGATTCAAGATCTTTGAATGTTGATGTTGTTCATGTCCCTTCTGCAGTGATATTATAAATGATGTTTCAGGTCCCTTCTGACATGTAATTTTCAACAATGTTTCAGGTTTCTTTTATCATGTAATTTAGGTCCCTTCTACAAAATATTTTCAATGATGTATCAGGCCTCTTCTGTCATGTAATTTAGGTTCCTTCTACAATTCAACTGCTCAAACTATTCACATATTTTTATTATGAACTTCCCCATTGCTGATGTTAACACTTGTCCTCAAGTCTTGCATGTCTTGGAGGATTAACACTACAAAATCATACTAAACTAAAAAAATATATATATAAAAAATTCATATTGGCCAAAAAATTGGTTTTCTGATATGAATTTGAGCTTGTATTGTGCCAGTCTCCTGCATTTTCACAACCAAACTCTTTCATTATTATTATTATTTTTTTAATTTATTTATTTTTTTGATGGAGGCGGGGTGTACTAGATTTGGGAAGTATGGAATGCTTATGAAAGTAATATAGGTTGACGTTATCATCTAAGAGTAGATGGATAGATAGATAGAAAATAGGTCTGGACTTCAACATGCATGATTACGGAACTTAACATACAATATGGTAGACGAATGACATCATGAACAATATGGCTTATGAAAGGCTTCTTTCACAATGGATGTGGCTTGTCATGGTAAAAATTTACTTCTTCTTCTTATTATTAGCTTCATGTCTTTTTCCTCGATCTTGATCTTCTTGTAAGGTTTTTGGTGTTGTTGGTCAGAAACTGAAAGCAAGCTTCATGAATTTTGAGTTTCATTAGATAAGCACAAAATCATGTAAATTCCACTTTGCTTTGACTTGAAAATTTGTATTCATATTCTGAAATATAATTTTTTTTTAAATTGACTTTGAAAATTCCTTTTTCCATGGAGTTCTCTTCTTAAATCTTCTTATGACCTGCAAAAACATAGTATTTTCCTTCAACACAATATTAGATGATGGAGTAAGAGAGGTGTATAGTCTCACTTCTTCCAATATATATGTAAAATAATTACAAGAAATACTTGAAAACAAGTCCAGAGATAATATACAAATAAAATTCATTTGTTTACCCCTTTCAGGAATGGTGGCCATCCTACACCTCCTAGCAGTATTTTGTTCACAAAATATTTGTTTTATGTCCAATTAGAGTGATACCAATGCAAGGTTAAAGATAATTCATATGTCTAATTCCAATATAAACATGTTTTGAAAATGGTTTAAAATGATATGGTAAAAATGATAAGGAGTACCATGTTTGATAGAGCTTCTTATGAATTTTTTACTACACCAATAATCAATATTTTTAGTGTAAATTCTTCATGAAATATCGGATCGACATGATACACTTCGAGATTAAAGTAGATTAATTTTTGGTTTTTCAGTAGAAACAGGTTTTTAAAATATCTAGGCTTGATATCACAAAATTTCTGATGAATAGACCTAAGAGGCAGACTTTTACTATGTTGATTTGAAGACATGCAGTCAAGAAATGTGACATAAATATTTCATTTGACCTCCAAATGGGATGATTCAAATTTTCTAATAAACTATACCTCCTTATATATCTCTCATAGAATTTTTTTTTTAAAATAATATGACTTAGGATGTGAAATATGCAAATTAATACTGAAGACCTAGACTTGTCACCATGCAAATTTTTCGAAAAGAAGTTAGTCTTTTGAGCATAGATTTTTCATATGATGTCGGATTTAAATGAATCAAATTTATTTGGAAACTAGATTCCAGGGGGTATCTTCCCTATGAATATCATGTAAAAATGTTTCCTTTATAACCCTCCAATTAATGCTATAGTAACTCTGTCCTCAAAACATTTCTTGAAATCTAACGTTTTTTTTATCATTTTTTTTATTAGTGATCCAAATTGAAATTTTCAAAATGGATTTAAAAACAATATTTCAAGAGATAAATTTTTTAAAGACAATCTTTTAAAAATGATCCTATATGGCTCCCCAAAATAGGATTTTCCTTAGTGCATTTTTTCATGAAATACTTTCAAATGAGTATTGAACAATGATGTGAAGAATTATTTATGAGAAAAAGTTGTATTGTGAACTCATTCCACCAATTTATTTATTTTATTCTATTCTATCCTACTCTATTGTATAAAAATAAGTCATTCTCTCAAGTATAAGAGAATTTCCAATGCATCCATTTGCGTAGAAAGATCATAAGTAAACTCATATCCAAGTTTGAAAAATACATTTTAAGGAATGCTTGGACATGAAAAATTATTTGATTATAAAGATTTGATGCTAAGGAGTATTGAAAATGGAGTGGTGTTGTGGTATAATGACTAGATGAAACCAAGTTTTAAGATGATATATGTTTTCTTGGCTCTCCTTAGTTGTCATATCACAAATTTCTTGTTGTGGTACTTGCTCAAAATCTTGAATGCACAAGGGATCTTGTGATATACATACTAGAAACTCTTCAAATTTGTGTTCTAATGTTTTATCTTCATCGCATGTGATCCATGACTCATTCACCTCCTTACAAAGATAAGTATAACAAGGTTCTAAGTTTTCTTCTTATGGATCATCTTCATGGATGCTTTGTTCCTCTTCTAATTTTTAAAATGAATATTCATCCCTAGTGATCACTCTAAATTTTGGACAAGGATTTAAGAAGATCCTTGTAATGGCATACCCTCCTTCGCTAAATGACTTCTTTAACATCGTCTTTTTAGATCTTGTTTTTCAACTGGATTTTGCAGTTATTATCTTTTTATATTTTTTGGGGGGTTTTATTTAATGAATATACCCTTCTAATCTCTATCTCTAGGCATAAGAAAACATAACAAAAAGAAATACTAGGTTTTTGTAGTTTTTTTTTTTTTTAATTCTTCTAATTGACTAATCTCTATCTCTAGGCATAAGAAAACATAACGAAAATAAATACAAGGATTTTTTAGTTTTTTTTTTTTTTATTATCCTTCTAATTGACTATGCTGAAGTATTTTTCCCCAGAAACGACGCCAAAAATTTTGGGTCATTTACTAGGTAAACTAACGCAAGTGTTTAACTATCAATCCGGGCTTGTAGAACTTAGAAGCATCTCCAAAATATATCGATTCCAACTATAGTCAAGTTTAGAAGAGGAATTATTGAAATTAAAGGAAGTGAATATTACAAATATAAAAATTAACTAAATAACTTCTAATTCAATTATGTAACAAGGAGAAGAAGAAGCTCCTAACTTAGGAGAACTTGTTTGTCCTTCTCTACAATACTACTTCATGAACAAAAATCAAAACCACTAATATGCAATAGCTCAAGATGCATAAAAGAATAATAGAAGAGGCTCCTAACTAAGGAGGTCAATGTTTTCCTTCATTACAAATTCATTCATCATTAATGCTATTGTTAGAAAACTAGAAATTCAGAAAATCACTTAAAAGAAAGAAAGATGAATTCTAGTTTCTAGTTTCTAATTAGATAGAAGAAGTGTTTAACTTAAACATTGGTTTGACTCTTCATATTTATAATATAAATTATATATCATAAGAAATCATAACATATCATCATACATCTAACTAACTGATTAAGCATGAAATAAAACTAGTTCAGAAAATTGCAACTAAATTAACTAGAAAGTGCACTTAGCTCGGTGTGGGGGTCCTCCACCCTTGCCTCGCACACTGGGAGTACTTTCAGCTACTGAAACATATTAAATCATTGACCATATAGAACAACAGAAAAGGATATAGAACATGCTCTTGAATTAGCTCTTAAAGTTTCAGAAATATCCAAGTGCAATCATACAAATTCTACATATTTCAATGGTTCATAAACTTGGTATAAATAGAGAAATAATAAACAATCTATGCTAAAATGTCTTTAAAACCCTTATATTATCCTAATCCCTTTCATCTAGGTTGAACTCATCGAATTAGTTACACCAAATCTGGAAAAATCCCGAAATCTACTATTTCTGCCCTGTTTTCTAGGGATTCCTGAAAAACATGTCATGTTTGACCAGTATTGACCGAGACTGTTTTAGCTCAGTTTGACCGAACCAATAGGTGTAAATCCAATATTAGCTCCCAATATTTCTATAAATGTATTTATCTCGAGCCCAGGTGTCCTACAAGTATGACATCAAGTATTTATCTTTGTATGACATTACGGGAATTTCTCGTCTAATCCAAAAATACACTTGAAACCCAAAGTTAACAAAAAATTATAAAATTTAAAAAACATAATTTATTTGCCTCAATGTGCATAATAAGGTCAAAATAGGTCATATGTGGATGGTATAAAGTAAAAAATGATGGAAATTAGGTGGATTTTAATAAGCAAAATTTGATCAAAAACAACGGCTACCAGCACGTATCATGGGCACTCCAATGGGTGTTTGGTTGCATATGTGCAACCCAATAATCCTGCAACTTATATTCAACTTCCCTTTCACCTAGATCTCAACTGGGTCTCCACTGGATCTCACATGCATGCAACTAATAATAGTAAATCCTCAGTTGCATGTGAGATCACTGATTGTGAATTGATTCTTATTTAATTCATTAGATCTCTCACTAGTGTATGTTCGGCTACAACTAGCACAAATGAGTTTAACTCACTTAATTGAGTTAAAATGATTACAACCTGCATTAACTAATGCACCACTACACTTCGAGCTCTATTAAAACTAGAATTGCTCTGCATGCCTCACCAACTACCTCTAACTCGAAATCCACTAGGTAACTGAGTTTATCACTCTCAGTTAACTATTTCAAGTTTACATTGAGAATAGATTATAGTTTATTGTTAATATTAATTAAGGGATAGCTAAAATAGACATGCACCAAAAAATAGTAATGTGGGCCCCATCCTAGTTTCAGTGCTTAATGAAACTAGGAGTGGGTGCTAAAATTTTCATGTTGAATCTCAACAAAATTTATGACCAGGTAAACTAGCATATTGACGTTTCTGATTGGCATCAAGGGATTGTAGTCTTCTCAAGTTGTGGCTTGATAAATGTTCAGTTGGATTTGGTTGAGGTAGGAGCCTGCTGTGGGTTGTAGCCTGCAAAAAAAATATTGGAGTTGGAGCTTCTTTTCATGTTGTAGCTTGTAAACATTTTAGGTAGTAGCCTCCTGTACGTTGCAACCTACATAAAATCAGATGTAATAAGGAGTAGGAGCTTGCCTTTGTATCACAAAAATAATAAAATTGTGGTTTTCTCTCTTATGGATTTCCACTTATATATGGTGTCCATATGCATTGCTATTATGTGTTGATGTGTTGTATTAGTTTGATTTTTACTTGTTGTTCACATATTCAATTTGTTGGTCATTATCTGTTAGCTGCTCATGTAATGTTTCAGTTAATGAATTAATGAAAATAATATTAATGTCTGTGAATGGAGGAAACTGATTCACCCCTTCCCCCCGGTTTAGTCAAGGTTTCATCACTCCTTTCATACATCAGCTCTACCAAATATTTGAATTCACTAAATAGTCTTTGAGCTAGTCCATTCAGTGAGATCCATCTTATATCAACATCTTTCAATAGTTTTTTTTCATCCATAACACTATCTACAAATGGTTGAAACTATAAAAATAATTTGGGACTACAAGAAAACTATGCATGACTCTCACGTACAATATCTTCAACCTTTGAAACTGATGGAAATTTGATTAACTACTTTAAATGCAATATTCATCTTGGGAGCAATACAATGAATATTAAGAATATATGGTGAATTTGATAGTTGTATTCTAACACAAAGTATACTAGGTTGTCCTTGAATTACTAATGTTCCATCTTCTCCAACACATACCAACTTTTTTAAAATCATTAAATCATCCACACCACTTTCCTTCATATTATTAAGAACAAGTTAATAAATAATTTCAGTTGAAGAAGTCCCTCTCATATTTTTAATCCCAGGTATATAGGAATTACTAATATGTTCATTATACATATAAATGAACCTACAGATCCATGAAGTATTATCTATAGCCGTAAACTCATCTAAAGAAAATGCCAAAAAACTAGCATTTGTACTGTTGTCTTTCAAATCATCCATTTATACTTGAGCTAGAAATCTTTTCCATTCTCAAGCACTAGTTATAGAACAATGAGAGGATGGAAAGTTTGAAATTTTAAGAAAAGATATATATTTAATGTTATATGGATAATCTATCATTGGACAACCCTTAGATAAGATGTGAAATACAATGCTCAGTTGTATCATCTTGGATAACAAACTTATTTCTATCATATTTCCAAATAGAGATATCATGGTTCCTACACTTGCATCAAGTTTTATCTTACTTATTAAATATTTCCTTTATTATTCTACATATTGGATACGTCGACATTCCTCATAAGATTTCCATATAAGAATAGTTTTGTCCTCACCATTTACAATTTTATTTTCATAGACCTTTCTTGCATGCTTCTGCATTGTATCTATCTTCATCTAAAATTTCACTACGTGGCAATTTTCCAACTACAAGCATTAGTAACTTATAACTTTTTTGGAAAACTCATTCTAATTTCTACCAGGTATTACCTCAAGAAATGGAAAACTTGAGACCCAATATTCTTGGAATTGTCTCCCTTTTTTGCACTCACTTTTTTTCTTTTTCCGTGAATGGATTTTGTGACATTCCATGGAAAAATATTCAACATTTTCATCACCAATTTTTGTTGAAACCACATTTATCACACCGTGATAACTTGAGGAACCTATTCTTTCATCAATCATATGGATATCAAATGCATTTTCATAAGAATTAACATCTCTCTCAGTAACACATTGTTCAAAGGAGCTTGAAGTGTGAAGAGAATGTGTATTCTTGGATGGAGGCTTTTGAAAGTATGATAATACATCCATTTTCCTTAATTGTTTCTTCCCATGACTATATTTTGACATCTCACTGAATATTCCACAAGTAAAATTTCAAATCAATCTAAAAACATGCATCAACAATCAAACTTTGAGAATTACTAGATTTGTAAGTAGTATTCAATGTAAAATAAGTGCAATGCTCAAAAAACCATTAAGTTTTTTTTTTTTAAATGTCATGCCAAGAAAAAAAGAAAAAATTAATCATTATACAAAAACAATAACATCATGATTCATCATCTATAAAATAAAGAACAACATTCAAGTCTAAAATATATAAAAATCTCCATTAAATTAATTCATATCTTGAAATCGCCTAATGAACAGTCGGAAGCTTTAAAAGAAACAATCCTTTGGATATATATATATATATGGTGAGAATGTTCTTCAAGATCAAAGATTAATTCGAATAGGCGTTGCTAAGGTTGATGTATTTATAAACTAAATTATACATGTTGAAGCATAAATATATATTTACTTCATGTATCCCCACTATATATTGACTCAAAATATGAACATTTCATATATTCATACGTGTGGTTTTTGTTTCATTCCTTGTGGGCTCTCTTTGGATTGTGGTTATCATCTATGAGATGGCCATAATAGTAAGAAATCATTCTAATATAGTAGCATACCTCCATACCACTACAAGATGTAGAGAAATTGAAAAAAAAATGTTCTATTAAGACTCTCCTTGTGTGAGGTTTCCATCTCAAGATCCTATAGGTACATTTAAATAACCCATGGGTACCTTACAATGTTCCATTTATAGCTTCAACGTTTAAAGTGAAAAAGAATCTATGATACCCATAATTTATTCATTGTCTTTCGATTCTCATATTTCCTCGATAACAAAAGCTTTTCACTTCAACTGTTTTCACTTGAATTTGTAAGGTATATTCATATTTTTAGCTTAAATTAAAATGAATGGACTATGCGTATCGTAGGTCCTTTTTCACTTGAATTTTTAAGGTATATTCATTTTCTTTAGAATAATTATAATTTTAAATAAATTTGACTCTGGATGCACAGACATATGGAACTACCACCAACACTCGTTATCAACATCCTCACCTATAGACTACGAAGTACGTAGGCCAATATGTTAATATTTAGAATTAAAGGTATTAAATTTACTTATTACATCCAAGTTATTAAATTTACCTTTTCCATTCAAGTTATTAAAGTTGCGTTTTCTATAGCCTACAAGTTGCCTTTTCCATCCAATTTCGATAGTAAGCAATTTTCCTATTGCAATTCCTCCATATTCATATATCTGAAATTCTTCCCATGCTCCCTAAGATTATTTTGGAATTCCTCTAAGCTGAGTGAATATTTAGAAGCATGTCTCTACAATCAAAAGTTTCTCATATTCCCTCCAATAGAAAGCAAACCAACGATTGTCACTACACATAGTAATCTTGAATCTTCATTGGAACCCATTTATTTAGCAAATTTCCTAATGAAAAAGAAATAAATGCCACCTTAAAAATTTGCAAGTCATAATCCACAAAGAAAATTGATAAAACATAACACTATAACACAAATATTAAATAACTCTACCAATGGCTATGGGAAAACTTGAAATTGTTATGTGATTTAAAGCACAAAAAGTTAACCAATTAAAATTTTCTATCGCTATAAATGATGAAATCACAAGACTCATTTGCAAACGTATGTTGAATTATAAAATCTAAGAAACCCATAAGGAGAAATATGCATACTTATTTGTTAATATAAGTCCAATATGTCTTATTATAGTTTCCTTACAGAAATATGACACACTTGATCTCTTCAACATACAAAATTTCAAAATTTTCAATTCCCAACATTGCCCTTCGATTCAAAAAAATAAAGCCTAGGTTTCCTCTCATAGAATAGGATATTTTCCTCCCCTACAAGTAGTTCATGAACCGGTCAATAAATCCCCATGCCTATATTATTTGTGAGATGCATCATAGCCTCTTAGGAGATAAGATTGGTTAGGCACACACTCTTACTTGTAGTGTACATATTCTGACTCTATAAAACTATTACTGCCCATATAGGGTTTTTGCATCCATTGGTCTGAAAATCAAACTTAAGTAAAAGTTTATAATTAGAACTCATGGTCACCTAGGATATGGAATTCAAACTGATTAATCCATCCAAGCATCCCTTTTTCTGCAGTTTCATTTCTGAGACAAAATGGATTTTATGTTAACAAAACAAGTAGTCCCTCCATGATCCTAGGGTGAAATTAATCAAGTCAAAGGTAATCTAAAGGTTTATGGATTTAACGAATCAATCATCCAACAGAGCAGTTCCTCCAAGGAATTTTTGTCAAATGATATGTGTAAATAAAATATTTATTAGCTACTGCCTTTTAGATCTGGAGAAATTTTCTTGGGTCAGGAGGCACAGTGAACTCAATCATCTCATATGGAGAATTGAACTAATCAATTACTCCATCCAAGCCAAGCCCAAAGAATTTTCACTTCTCTTGATGGGCATTGAAGGTCAGTGAGGGAGCTCTCGAGTCTCATTTTGGTTGCTAGAATTAATCACTGATTTTATATAAAGAAAGAATCATATAACTCCTTCTATATATCCATCTATATTTACAAGTTGTTTTGGAAGAAAAAACAGAGCCCCAATCATACATACCGATATAAGTCAAAGAAAAAAAATTGCAATACATATGGTTACTAGTTAATAGAGAACTAGAGTGAAGCAATCATCGAATCAGAGAAGTGCATCCCTTGATATCCGCCTAACATATGACTATCACTATTATTTTATCAATAACCTTAATGGGTATAGTTAAATTTAAAGGTACAATGAAATTCATAGATGGTATTTTTGTGGCTCACTAGTCTTATATCCCCTTCACATTGTTGAATTGGGTTCGAATAACAGAGAATATATAGAGAACATTAATTTCACGGATGTATAAGTAGCTCTCAGAAAAAAAAAATAGTGAAACAGGGGATGAAATTGCCCTAACCAGTGCCATTATTTGAAATCAGGGTGATTAGAATTAAATCCAATAAGAAATCGAGCCGATTGAAGTAAATATGACCTGCAGACCAGGCGAATCAAGGCTTGGAATTTTTATCTTTGTTTATTTTTCAATGGATAAAACATAGTTATTTTTTTTTTAAATAACTTTCTCGGTAACTATAGAAAATGGGTGCAATATAAAAAATCACCCCTCAAAAATATAAAACCCCTTAAATTTCACCCATGGTCTAAGATTTGGCCCTAAATTATTCTATCCTTTACTCGTATACTTCCTATACTCATAGAACTGGATAGGGTCTATCAATATAACTACAACTATTGTCATGAACTCCTTCAGGCTATGTTGATTCAACAATAATAAAATCCTAACCTTATAGATACTAAATTCCAAGGCTCCGTTGAGTTTATCCTGATCTAGGATACATGTCGCGACCATCCCTACGAAAACCAAAAACTACGAAATAAAGAAAAATCCCCTCCCTTTCTTGCTCAACCTTACTCTCTACTACTCACACTCCCTTTTGTAATTTCAAAATCAGTTACTGTCTCACTGGATAAGTCCTTCTATGGAAAACTCACTCAACCTTCTAGATTTCCTTATTTGAAATATGGCACAAAATCTGCTTCTCCTGAAGCTCGCACTAGATCACTGGAAATAATCCTATGACCTACTGCTTCTGGAAATTATGGATATCCTATGGAAAGATGGATCTAGAAACCCTCTAAGAAATTCTTGAAATTCCTCTTCATTGTGATTTTCTCTTCCAAATAGCGCTAATATGTTGCTTCAAATCCACTACACCTAGATATGCTCAACGAACTGACTAGTCTGCTCACCAAAACCCTCTATCCAACAAATCCACTACCTACAAATCTCTGCTCATGAGGTTGATCGAATTTTCCTGCACCTGCAACTACAAAATTGAACACTCCCACCTCTGAAAATCATACTTATTGGTGGCTTGCGTAGATCTAAGAAATTTTTCTTCAAATCTCCCTCTGAACATGCAAATTTTTCTCCCTCTCACTACTGAGTCTCTTCTATGATATTTTATCGTCTCAAACCATGTGAAATTTTCTTAAATTGTAACAACTAAAATTTGTTTGGATATTCTGACACATAGGAAATAGTTAAGAATAATGTAGTCTAGTGTATATTTAGGTAAAGTGTGTTTCTTTACCATGTAAATTGATAACTTATAATCCAACGGTCATGATTTGTAGTGATCCGATGGTTATCTCTTTCCTCGGTATTAACGACACTTGATCTGTGGATTAACACTCGATTGGTACATGATCTCTATTTAAAGATCATGGAGGGTCATTTGTCTAATAATCGTTTATGAGAGAAACATATGTGGGCGGATATGTGAAGCTGGGTTACACTTTTATGAGAATCGGGGGCAGAATTTTTTTTTCGGTAATAGTTCATTCTTCATTTAGATTGACGGCACACTGACGGCGTGGGAAAACAGAATTTTTGCCGGAGATGGGAAAACCAGCAACAAAAGTTTGAACAAACTTTTACTCTTAAAATATTTTGGCCGAACTACTTATAAATATATCGCCTGTGAAGTTCATTTGTTTCCCGCGTCTGTGTTTCATTATTTCTTCGTGCGATTTTCTGTTGCTGTTATTTTCGGTAAGCTGTTGTGGCGCTGCTGTTGGTCTGGGGCTGCTTCCATCCGCTCTGTTGGTGATTATCTTTGGCGACGTCAAGCGAGCAAACTACCAGGTAACTCCCATTCCTACTCTCCTATTCTTGATTTTACCTCGGAGGATCTTCCCTGTAGCTTTGATTATTTGCTTTATGGTAGGTGGACTTGTCGATGGTAAATTATCCTCAAGGATATTCTTTCTTAACTACCTTAGTGATAGAAAATTCATTTAGGAGGTTTAGACCTCACTCATTAACCCCATTACTATAGTTGGTGCTCTGCTACGTAGAAATGCAATATCTTATGTATAGATCCTATATAAATGGATTTCTATGTTCTACACTACGGAAAGAGAAAGGCAAGTTGAAAGTGCCAGACCCCATTTAGTGGATTTAGGGATCTTCTATACTGCTTAGGTAATCAATGAAATGAAATATCTTGAATAGAATTTCGTTGTCCATAAAGGTTGGGTCTTGCTTGTAAAACACTCATTCTTTTCATCTTTAGAGCTGGTAAATCCAGCTGGTGAATGTGTTGTCTGAAGCCCGTGACTAATGCTTTGATATTTCCTTATGACTTGCTTTCTCGAGTGCTTGCCTACACGAGGAAGGCAAGTTGAAAGTGCCAAACCCCATTTAGTGGATTCAAGGATCTTCTTTACTGCTTAGGTAATCAATGAAAAGAAATAGCTTCAAGAGAGAATTCTTTTGTCCATAATTGGGTCCTGCTTTTAAAACATTCAATATTTTTATATTTAGAGCTAGTAAATCCAACTGGTGAATGTGTTGTCTGAAGCCCATGACTAATGATTCGATATTGCCTTATGACTTTCTTTCTGGAGTGCTTGCCTACACGAGGAAGGCTAGGGGAATAGGACTAGCTTTTATACAATTATGGATATGGGAGACGTAGAGCATGAATAACCAAACTAAGGTGGCATGACCCATTATAACCCCAACAATAAGCGATAACTTGATAGGCCTCGTGAGCACTAGAAGACACCCTTTTTCTCGCGAATTTATGTTGGATGCCTAAGTCAGTCCCACATATTTGAGGGCACTGTTGAAAAAATAACCTTATTGAAATGAAAAAACCTCATTGAAACATAAAATTTCCACTTTGTGAGCTCTCTTGAATCACAAGTTCTAGGGAACATCTACTTCTCGGTCTCCTCTTCCAGTTCTCTACCACTTGGTGGCTGCCACCTTGCTAGCAGAAGCCTCACTGGACTGCTGTGCACTCTTTTTATGCTTTAAATTTCATTACCTTTTGCTGTAAGGTGTATGTTGAATTTCTGGTAGTATGATATGCATTCGGTTGCTGCAGTTGTTACTATTCCTGTGGATCCATCAATTTCATCCGCTCTAGCTGATTCTCGCCTTGTGCATGGAAGTTTACCACCACTGTTAAGCTTAAGCCATTACTGAGCCTTCTCTCGATTCCTCAACGCTGGAATGATTGAACTAGAATGATCTACTACTGTAATGTGACTACATATTGTATTTTATACTGTTGTAATGTATTTTTGTATGAGACAGAATCTGATCTTTTGTAATGTGGTCCTACATATTGTCTTTTATACTTCTATAATGTATTTCTGTAATGTGACTACATATTGTCTTTTATATGTGAATACATATTGTCTTTTATACTGCTGTAATGTATTTCTATATGAGGCAGAATCTAATATTTTATACTTGATAACCTGTCATGGGCATATCAAGAGGATTTTGTATATGAACTATTATCAATATATGAAACAAGGTTTTTTATCCTTTGAAAAAAGAGTTGAAATCATTCTAATTTCACATATGTTCAGTGGTGTCACTGTTTCACTTCTGATATTATGTTGCTTACCTTGATGAATAGGTGGAACTCTGCTGGGAGGCCTCTCTGTTTTTTGACTCTTTGCTCATACTGTCAAAGGTCGTTATATGTTATATGGGCTATACTGTATAGTTATTAGACTACATATCTTCATATAGAACTTGCAAATAGTATGATGGAAACCAAACATAATAATGTATTAGGACATCATAACTTGCTAATTAGTTATTAGACTACATATCTTCATATAGAACTTGCAAATAGCATGATGGAAATGTGAACTTGCAAATAGTATGATGGAAATGTGGATCTCATGACTCTTCATGATTAATGCTTCTAGAAACCAAACATAATAATGTATTAGGACATGCTCCTTTAACTTGCAAATAGTATGGTCAAAATGTGGATCTCATGACTCTTCATGATTAATGCTTCTAGAAACCAAACATAATTTAATGTATTAGGACATAATTTAATGTATTGGGACATGCTCCTTTAGGCTTGGTGGAATTACCTTTGCTTTTTATTTCTCTCTTACACACACACACACATATATATATATATATGAAGAGATGATCCCATTTTCTTTTTTATTCATAGATAAAATGTCATTTAAATACAAGATTTATCATAATGTACAATGATTCATTCCATATTATTCATAAAATTTTTCATTAAAAAATGAACCCTTTAAATGATGAACCTAGTTAATGCTTATTCTTCATGAAGAAGACTACTTGATCTTTCAATTTGAATTTGATGATGGTCCTTTGTTTTCTTTCTTGACTACTTCAAATTATTGACACAATCATATGCTTCTCGTTACTATTTTTGTTCCTTCCTTATATTGTATTCTCCCCCTTAGATATTGTGTACTCTCCCACATAGATATTGCACTCAATTTTGATGGTCCTTTGTTATCTTTCTTGACTACGTCAAATTATCAAATTATTGACACAATCATATAGATATTGCACTCAATTTTGATGGTCCTTTGTTATCTTTCTTTACTTCAAATTATTGACACTTGATCATATAGATATCATATAGATATTGCACTCAATTTTGATGGTCCTTTGTTATCTTTCTTGACTAATTCAAATTATTGACACTTGATCATATAGATATTGCACTCAATTTTGATGGTCCTTTGTTATCTTTCTTGACTACTTCAAATTATTGACACAATCATATGCTTTTTGTTACTCTTTTTATTCCTTCCTTGTATCTATTCTCCCCCTTATATATTATGTACTCTCCTACATAGATATTGCACTCAATTTCATAGGCTCTTCTTTTGAAGTCAAATATATTGTATTCTCCCCCTTAGATATTGTGTACTCTCCCACATAGACATTGCACTCAATTTCATAGGCTCTTCTTTTGAAGTCAAATAAGTGAGAATAATTTAGAAGAACTATCCCTAATTTGTTTCTCACATGTTCAAATGGTTCTTTAACAAGTTAATTTACAAGAACTATTCATAATTTGTTTCTCACATATATATTCAAATGCTTCTCTAACAAGACGCTTTGTGGGTATGTATTCCATCTTCACTATTTTCTCAAAGACTTGTTGTGTGAGGAAGTGGTACTTTATGATGATATGTAAATAGTGATTGAAGGAAGTAGAATATTTTATTTTTGAAATTATTAATACACTTCTATTGAAACACTTAATAGATATATAGATTTACCTTAATATCTGGTAGAGTCCATTTCATCCAAAACACTCAAAGAAATTTACCTTACCTTAATATCTTGTAGAGCCCATTTCATCCAAAACACTCAAAAAGAAATTTACCTTACCTTAATATCTTGTAGAGCCCATTTCATCCAAAACACTAAAAAATAAGTAACTGTACTATGTACATTCCACTTCTACTCACTCAAAAAGAAATTTACCTTAATATCTTGTAGAGCCCATTTCATCCAAAACACTCAAAAATAAGTAACTACTATGTATTCCACTTCTACTCTAGATAGAGAAAGTAACGACTCTTTATTGCTTAACCATTAAACCAAAGACTCTTCTAAGTAGAATTATACATTGTCCACTTGTACTTTTCACAAGCCTAGTTGAATCTCTATATGTTGTCAATGTAAATTTCTCACAAGTAAATTTGTCAATGTAAATTTCTTAACTTCTACAAGTTTTATAGGCAGAGTCTGTAAAGGGCCAGGTAGCCTCTGGATCTCATCTTTTATGGAAGGTGACATATCTAGTAAATGCCCCTACAGTGAATCTATGAAGTAGATCTAAATAGAAGTTCTTCATTTCAATATCCATAAAACACAACCACTTTAAGGTAAACTGTTTACATGCACGTCATTTCTCCCACAAACTAAAGGCTTCCTCCCATTAATTTTAGATGTGAATTCTACCATAAAATTTTTAAGTCAAACTTTAAGATAAACCATGCACATGTCATTTGCAATAAATGTCAATTTAATATCTAAATTCACATATGTTTAGTGGTGTCATTGTTTCACTTCCAATATTATGTTGCTTACCTTGATGAACAGGTGGAACTCTGCTGGGAGGCCTCTCTATTTTTTGACTCTTTTCTCATACTGTCAAAGGTAGTCATATGGTATATGGGCTATACTGTATAGTTATTATACTACATATCTTCATATAGAAATTGCAAATAGTATGATGGAAACCAAACATAATAATGTATTAGGACATCACAACTTGCTAATTAGTTATTAGACTACATATCTTCATATAGAACTTGCAAATAGCATGATGGAAATGTAAACTTGCAAATAGTATGATGGAAATGTGGATCTCAAAGAAAAGTCATGATTAATGCTTCTAGAAACCAAACATAATAATGTATTAGGACATGCTCCTTTAACTTGAAAATAGTATGGTCGAAATGTGGATCTCATGACTCTTCATGATTAATGCTTCTAGAAAACAAACATAATTTAATGTATTAGGACATGCTCCTTTAGGCTTGGTGGAATTACCTTTGCTTTCATGATTAATGCTTCTAGAAACCAAACATAATTTAATGTATTAGGACATGCTCCTTTAGGCTTGGTGGAATTACCTTTGCTTTTTATTTCTCTCTTACACACACACACACACACACACACACATATATATATATATATGAAGAGATGATCCCATTTTCTTTTTTATTCATAGATAAAATGTCATTTAAATACAAGATTTATCATAATGTACAATGATTCATTCCATATTATTCATAAAATTTTTCATTAAAAAATGAACCCTTTAAATGATGAACCTAGTTAATGCTTATTCTTCATGAAGAAGACTACTTGATCTTTCAATTTGAATTTGATGATGGTCCTTTGTTTTCTTTCTTGACTACTTCAAATTATTGACACAATCATATGCTTCTCGTTACTATTTTTGTTCCTTCCTTATATTGTATTCTCCCCCTTAGATATTGTGTACTCTCCCACATAGATATTGCACTCAATTTTGATGGTCCTTTGTTATCTTTCTTGACTACGTCAAATTATCAAATTATTGACACAATCATATAGATATTGCACTCAATTTTGATGGTCCTTTGTTATCTTTCTTTACTTCAAATTATTGACACTTGATCATATAGATATCATATAGATATTGCACTCAATTTTGATGGTCCTTTGTTATCTTTCTTGACTAATTCAAATTATTGACACTTGATCATATAGATATTGCACTCAATTTTGATGGTCCTTTGTTATCTTTCTTGACTACTTCAAATTATTGACACAATCATATGCTTTTTGTTACTCTTTTTATTCCTTCCTTGTATCTATTCTCCCCCTTATATATTATGTACTCTCCTACATAGATATTGCACTCAATTTCATAGGCTCTTCTTTTGAAGTCAAATATATTGTATTCTCCCCCTTAGATATTGTGTACTCTCCCACATAGACATTGCACTCAATTTTGATGGTCCTTTGTTATCTTTCTTGACTACAAATTGTCAAATTAATGACACAATCATATAGATATTGCACACAACTTTGATGGTACTTTTTTATCTTTCTTTACATCAAATTATTGACACTTGATCATATAGATATCCATATAGATATTTCACTCATTTTTGATGGTCCTTTGTTATCTTTCTTGACTACTTCAAATTGTTGACACTTGATCATATAGATATTGCACTCAATTTCATAGACTCTTCTTTTGAAGTCAAATATATTGTATTATTTCCCTTAGATATTATTATTACTCTCATATAGATATTGCACTCAATTTTGATGGTCCTTTGTTATCTTTCTTTACTTCAAATTATTGACACTTGATCATATACATATCATATAGATATTGCACTCAATTTTGATCGTCGTTTGTTATCTTTCTTGACTACTTCAAATTATTGACACTTGATCATATAGATATTGCACTCAATTTTGATGGTCTTTTGTTATCTTTCTTGACTACTTCAAATTATTGACACAATCATATGTTTTTTTTTACTCTTTCTATTCCTTCCTTATATCTATTCTCCCCCTTAGATATTATGTACTCTCCCACATAGATATTGCACTCAATTTCATAGGTTCTTTTTTTGAAGTCAAATATATTGTATTCTCCCCCTTAGATATTGTGTACTCTACCACATAGATATTGCACTCATATTATAGGCTCTTTTTTTGAAGTAAAATAAGTGACAATAATTTACAAGAACTATCCCTAATTTGTTTCTCACATGTTCAAATGGTTCTCTAACAAGATAATTTACAAAAACTATTCCTAATTTGTTTCGCACATATTCAAATGCTTCTCTAACAAGAGGCTTTGTGGGTATGTATTCCATCTTCACTATTTTCTCAAGGACTTGTTGTGTGAGGAAGTGGTACTTTATGATGATATGTAAATAGTGATTGAAGGAAGTAGAATATTTTATTTTTGAAATTATTATTACACTTCTATTGAAACACTTAATAGATATATAGATTTACCTTAATATCTTGTGGAGCCCATTCCAGTGATGCCCTCAGGAGGTAACGTTGCCATCAATGCCTCCAATGTGCCTTAAACGGTCCTCTATGGCCCTCTCAGGAAAAAGCCTATTGAGTCCACCCCTCAAGTTAGGTCAACTATCCAGTAGGATATGCCCCTCAGGAGGTCACCATCATTTTAACAGTCGGTGATGCCCTCAAGTTAGGTCACTGGTCTCAACGGCCCAGCCCTCAGGAGGTAAGTGGACTCCGTGTAGCACACCCCTACGGAGAAGAGGGGACATTAGCATATCATTGAAGGCCTTATTGCCTCCTTATAGCTACACTTAGATATCTTATGGTCCACCCAACCATTAGGATAATAAGCCTCTATGCCCCCTTAAGGGGGTCTATAAGGTCCTTCAGCATGTCATGGAAGGCCCTCCCATTACTGATGGGAGCCTATGCCCTCATAGGGCCATTCAAGGTCCTTGCAGTTGATTAATGCGATGATATGATTTGGTTATTATGAATCATATCAGGCCATATCACCCATATGATGGGACCCCATGCCCTTATAGGGCCATTACTGATGGGACCCCATGCCCTCTTAGGGCCATATAACCATATGTATGGGACCCTATGCCCTTATAGGGCCATTAAGGATCAACCATAGGAAGGAATGGGTGGAACCTGTCCTAAAATATCTACAACCAACAGTTGAAGATCATTAAACCAAAGGTTTAAGGATGAAGGACAACCAAAGGTTGAAGGATCAACCATAGGAAGGAATGGGTGGAACCCATCCTAAAGGATCTACAACCTTCGGTTAAAGATCATTAAACCAAAGGTTTAAGGATGAAGGACAAAAAAAGGTTGAAGGATCTACAACCAATGGTTGAAGATCATTAAACCAAAGGTTTAAGGATGAAGAACAACCAAAGGTTGAAGGATCAACCATAGGAAGGAATGGGTGGAACTCATCCTAAAGGATCTACAACCAATGGTTGAAGATCATTAAACCAAAGGTTTAAGGAAGTTTGGGCTTGCCCAATGAGTAAGGTCAAGGACCTTTGCATTAAACCAAAGGTTTAAGGATCAACAACCAAAGGTTGAAGGATGAAGGTCCCTTGACCTTCAAAGTACAACCAAAGTTTGAAAGGTTTAAGGAGAAACAACCAAAGGTTGAAAGTACAACCAACCAAAGGTTGAACCCATAACAACAACCAAAGGTTGAAGGATCTACAACCAACGGTTGAAGGATCTACAACCTTCGGTTAAAGATCATTAAACCAAAGGTTTAAGGATGAAGGAAAATCAAAGGTTGAAGGATCTACAACCAACGGTTGAAGATCATTAAACCAAAGGTTTAAGGAAAGATCAACCTCCGGTTGAAGGATGAAGGTCAATTACCTTCAAAGTACAACCAAAGGTTGAAGATCATTAAACCAAAGGTTTAATAATACAATCTTGAGTGATTCCACGGGTCCTCTACACCCTTCACATGGTAAAATTGGGATAGGTAGTGTTTACTTCTACAAGTTCTATAAAGAAAGTCTGTAAAGGGCTAGGTAGCCTCTGGATCTCATCTTTTATGAAAGGTGACATATCTAGTAAATGCCCCTACAGTGAATCTCTGGAATGGATCTAAATAGAAGTTCTTCATTTTAATATCCATAAAACACAACCACTTTAAGGTAAACTGTGTACATGTGTCATTTCTCCCACAAACTAAAGGCTTCCTCCCATTAATTTTAGATGTGAATTCTAGACCATAAACTTTTAAAGTCAAACTTTAAGATAAACCATGCACATGTCATTTACCTCATGATCTTGTGTCATTTCTCCCATGTCATATATATATTTTTTATTGAATTTTTTTTCAGGGATAAGAAAACCATTAAATATGGTTGAAAAATGGAAATTATGCATAGAATTTTCTTGCTATCCCAATCCAGGGAAAGCAGTGATTACATATGTGCTTTCCAATATTGCGACTAGCAAAGTCGTCCAAAGGAAAATGAATATACCGGGAAGAACAACAAACAACAAGGCATATTATATTGGATTGATAAAAGGCTTGGGAACAACGATGGAGTATGGATCAAATGGAATTTTATTTTTCACCAATTCTGAACTTGTGTGCAACCAGATGAATGGCATGTGCCAAGTTAAGAAGGAGAGGCTAAAAGAACTGCATGGAATAGCAAACAATATTGTTAGCCAATTTCAATTTTTTAGTATAAGGCATTGTACAAATGTGAATAAGATGTCTGCTGATCTATTGCGTGGGGCAATGCCAATTCATGATTCATCTATCAAAGATGAATTAGAATTATATAGAGCAATTCCAATGCAAGATTCATCTCTTAAAGATGAATTGGTTTTGAGATGCTCTTCTTCAAAAATTCAAGATTCATCTCTCAAAGATGAATTAGTGTTGAGACGCTCCCCTTCAAAATTTATTGATGGACATTGTAACATATCTTGGATATGTTTGTGTTGTGTACTTATAAATGCATATTTTTTAATGACCATGTGTTTTTTTCAATTATATACCAAGTGTGCTCCCACCACACCATGTAAAGCGCAACTTGGTGAACTTCACATTTGCAACAAGTGGTGAACTTCACATTTTTATAAAATTAAAATGCGGGGACTTCAACAATTTTTTGTTTAAATGGAGTTTGTTTAAATGCAGTTTCACTTCTTTTTTAATGACCATGTGTTTTTTCCAATTTTATACCAAGTGTGCTCCCACCATGTAAAGCGCAATTTGGTGAACTTATCATTTTTATAATTTATTTTTTTCTTAAATTGAGTTTCACACATCAATTATTGCTTTGAAAGTTGTGTTCTACATAATTTGTGTACACTAAATTACAAATTGATTTTCTAAAATCTATTTTGTGTAAATTTCCACCAACAGATATATATATCATGGAGGATGAACAACGAATATCAACTGAATCCCATATGGGGGTTCAAGGATTGGGGGATGTTCACGGTATTTAAATATAATCATAAATCTCCATACATGTGTGTACATATGGAATTGGTTTTTTATTAAATTTGTGAGTTAAATTAGTTGTTAATAAGTTTCATTTTTTAATTTTTAGGAGCTAAGAGGAGAAGGGTCTCTACTCCATCCATGGAGCGTGCCCATGGTTCACCCAGTCGTGGTATGGTTCACGCAATTTAATCAATGAATATGTATATGTATTTATATGTACACATGAATGTATTTTTCAATTGATTATAAATTCGTATTTGTTTATGAATCTTCTCTCTCGTCTCGAGAGGTTGGTGGTGGTTCAAATCCCCTTAGAGGGCCATCAATGAGTAGTATCAGGTTGCGTGAAGGGGGTGATTTATTCCCCCGAAGGCCAATCAATGGCTGGTGGTGCTAGTTCTCAGCAGGGTCGTTCTAGGTCTCAACAGTTTCATGGTGGAGAAGATGCTAACCAACCACGTCAAGGTTGCCATCAATTTCAATATTTTTTTCATTGAATTTGTACAAATTTTTTTACATGTGTTTTTTCTAATATACGAAATTTTATATGTATTGATGCAGAGGCTGAAAATGTTCCAAATATTGGTCAAAATAGATGCAGGGAAGAACACTACATTCAAGAAGAAGGTTGTCTACCTAGCACAACTTATCCGGCTGACAATTCTGATATACCATGGGAAACAAACATGGCGCAATGCACCTTACAAAGGTGTGAAAAAATTCATGCAAAACTGCGGAGAGATCTCGTGGCTTTGACTCTACCTACTGAGAGTCGAAAAAGCCTCGAAATAATTACACATTCATTGGGCGAACTTGTAAATGTGTACAAAACTCTTGGGCCAACGACTGATACATTTGTAGAAGTGATGAGAAAGATAAAGGAAACAGTAATGGGTCCAGATAAATTGGAGGATGTAAAACAAAGAGTTACAAAAGATATGGCGAAGTAAATTTTTAATTTCAAGGAAGGGCCAAAAAGAAAAATGATGAAGGTGCAATATTTCAAGCACGCAAATATAGCTCACTATTTGTATGATAGGCACCTTGCGGCCTATGGAAGGCTCCCACGGAACGACAAGGTTCCTATTTATTTTGCACAATTGTTTTACGCAGAATTTTTTTTGGATATGAAACCCAAATAAAATTACCTTCCGTCAAATTTTTTTGGTCCAGGGAAAGGTCGATTATATGACCGTAAGGGCGCTAAGCGAGATGTGGATTTGCCTCACCCTGAGCCGCCATTGGTGAGTCGACCTTTTCGGGTCGAAACTCTGCGGTTAGAGATGGATGCGACTTTTGAAATAAGTCAAGAAGCAAGGGATGTCATGATCGACAATGTTTATAGCAGATTGGGTGGAGTCGATGTTTTTCTAAATCGACAAAGAGCACGTGAAAATGCACGTGCCAATTTTGTGTATTGTATATATGAAGAGATTGACAACATGAATGTTGAAGATCTCCAAATATATGCAAAAAATTATCGCAATGGTTTTCAAGACCTAATTCTTCATGAGGAAGAGGGAACGGGAACGGTATGTGTTAATGACCTTAGGGTTTGAAATTATTTTAACATACATATACATGTTTACAATTTGTAATAAATATATATGTATGTACATGTATACATTTATTTGTATGTACATCAATCTAACAAAAATGTATCATTATATTTTAAAACACCATTTGCAGTTGTCACGCATGATGAATGACGAAAATGTTAATATCACGTTCGGGACCTCTGGTTCAAACAATGCAGATGGGTCTCACCATCAAGATATGTTGGCAAATGTTAGTGTTTTTTAAGTGATATTTTAAAATAAATAATTGTGCACACATGTACATGTATGTATATATAATGATAAAATGTTTTAACAGATTCTGATTCCGTCCGATGTTTTTGGGATGGCGGTACCTTCTTCTTCCTTAGGAGATGTACCTTCTACTTCCTTAGGAGATGAGCCACAAGTATGAACAATTTTCACTATAAAATTTATGTTTAAGTTATATATATATATAGATTCCACCTCAAAAAGTTCCATTAAAATTTGAGATATATATATATATATATATATTGAGTTATTTTAAATTTTTTGAATTTAGGTTCCTATAGAAGATTTCTTTAATCCACGGACTCTAGCGATGGAGATAGGAACATCCACACCATTTGAACAAGTTGTCTAACTTTTTTTTTAATATTATTGAAAATAAGTATATATATGTACACGTGCATTTTCATTTGAAATTTTTAATATATATATATATATATATATAACTGTACATGTATATTGTACAGTTTGCCATTGCAGATGTTCCTATGGGGGTGGAACTTGTTCATCAAATGGAGAGGGAACCTCATGAGGTATTGCATGATTTTTTTGTTATATTTTGTTTTTTACATGAAGTTCTATATATATTCTCACTCATTTTTAAAACATCAAATTTTAATGTTCAAGTACATGTGCATTGTGTATGTAGGTTTCCCATGCTTCACATGATAGTGCGCAGATTGAGACCCTGATAGGAAAGACGCTAGATCCATCTCTATTTGATGGACATGATTTGTAGATTTGATTTCAAGATTTAGATAGTCTTAAATTTTCTTTTTTATATATTATCTAGATGCACTGTCATATATATATATATATATAACTTGATACAGTTTGATACTTGTGAGATCTACAATTTTTGGACATATTTTATTACAGTGTTAATATAATTTGTTTTGTTCTAAAAAGTTAAGTTATGGATGGTTTTAGTACTTTTGGCATGTGAATGTGAAGTAATGTTGTTATATAATTTGTTTGGTTTTTAAAACTTTTAAGTTTTGGATAATTGAACTACTAGTAATGTTGTCATCTATAAATTAATGTTGTAGTAATAATGACCTTGATCTATTATTTTTTGTTAAATTAAAAGTTAAGTTTTGGATGGTTTCAATCTACATTCGGCATGTGATATAATGTTAAATGTTTTTATTGGATAGTTGAACTATAATTGGCATGGCATGTGAAGTAATGTTATGTATGATATAATCAAAAAGTTTTTAAAACTCAAGTTTTGTATGGTTTCAATCTACATTTCGCATGTGATATTTAATGTTTTAAATGTTTAATGTTTTAATGTTGCACGATATATAATCAAAAAGTTTTTAAAACTTAAGTTTTGGATGGTTTCAATCTACATTTGGCACATGTGGTATAATGTTAAATGTTTCTATTGGATAGTTTAACTATAATTGGCATGGCATGTGAAGTAATGTTGCACGATATATAATCAAATAGTTTTTAAAACTTAAGTTTTGGACGGTTTCAATCTACATTTGGCACATGTGATATAATATTAAATGTTTTCATTGGATAGTTGAACTAAAATTGGATGGTGTGTCAAGTAATGTTGTGATATAATAAAAAAAAAATTAAAACCCAAGTTTTGGATGGTTGAAGTACATTAATCATGTGAAGTAATGTTGTGATATAATCAAAAAAAATTTAAAACTAAGTTTTGGATACCATTTTAATCTACATTTAATGTAAATCCCTTTAATTTTGATTTAATGTTAAATGTTTTAAATGTAAATCCATTTAATTTTGATTTAATGTTAAATGTTTTAAATGTAAATCCCTTTAATTTTGATTAAATGTTAAATGTTTTAAATGTTTTGATATAATGTTAAAAGTTTTGATCTAAGTTTTTGATGGTTTCAATCTACATTTGGCCTATGGAAGACCCCATTCCTAGACAACGGATGCGTTGCAGAAGGGGAGGTGGGGGTAGGGATGGAGGGGCCAGGAGTGCTGGCTCTTGCCCTCCTCTTTCCATCCACGACACAGGTAGCCACCCTCCTCTAGCAAGCAATGAAGCACAATTTCACTTCACCAGCGCTATGGTCAGACTGTGAATTACGGCGACCATTTCCATCTCTTTTCAGGAGGATCCGCAAGATGAAGGTGCTTCTAGTTCCAGGAAGCGGTGTAGAAAGTCCACCATCCCAACCCATCAGCCCCAGGACACCAGGAAGTCGGCAGCTCTTCCAGTCAAATCCGGCTCGACGAGCTCCAGCAGCGACAACTCCTCCCATGGCGCAAGCAGCGACAACTCCTCCCAGCACTCCAAGGGAGTAAATGATGATCCGGAGGACTACGGTTGTCAAATTGTGGAGGAGAATCCTCCTACACACATCGATAGCTAGCCTGATGTCAGGTCCTCTTTAGCTTTTTCTCGGTTATGGGCAGCCCCTTTTCTGTTTTTTTAATTCAGACCCCCTCTGGGGTTGGCTAGTGAGGCAACCCAGGAGACGAGTCTCGCTATGTAGATTATGTTCATTATAGTTATATATATGTAAATCCTTTAATTTTGATTTAATGTTAAATGTTAAATGTTTTTATATAATGTTAAATGTTTTGATCTAAGTTTTGGATCGTTTCAATCTACATTTGGCCTAGATGGAAGACTCCCATGTGAAGTATTGTTTTGATTGAATCAAGAAGAGTAAAGAAGTAGTTTTATATGTAAATCCCTTTAATTTTGATTTAATGATAAATGTTAAATGTTTTGATCTAAGTTTTGGATGGTTTCAATCTACATTTAGCCTAGATGGAAGATACTCCTATTTGAAGTATTGTTTTGATATATTCAAAAAGATTAAAGTATTTATATGTAAATCCCTTTAATTTTGATTTAATGTTAAATGTTAATCGTTTCAAGATATAACATGTTAAATGTTTTGATTTAAGTTTTGGATGGTTTCAATCTAGATTTGGCCTAGATGGAAGACTACCATGTGAAGTATTGTTTCGATTTAATCAAAAAGAGTAAAGAAGTAGTTATATGTAAATCCCTTTAATTTTGATTTAATGTTATATGTTTTGATATAATGTTAAATGTTTTGATCCAAGTTTTGGATGGTTTCAATCTAAATTTGGCTTAGATAGAAGACTCCTATGTGACTTGTATTGTTTTGATTTAATGAAAAAGTTTTTAAAACTCAAGTTTTGGATGGTTGAAGTACATTTGGCATTTTAAGATTTCTTTTGATCTCTACATAGTTTTGTTTGAGTGAAAAAATTTCCAATAGGAAGAACATAGATTTTTAATGCAACTAACCATGTATCAATTGATCTCTAATTGAAAAAGAGTTTAAAGAAGTAGATATATGTAAATTATCCCTTTAATTTTGATTGGAAATATAAGAAGTACATATATGTTTGTTGAATTTGGGTCAATGTCAGTAATGCACTCAAATAGGGAGCCTTGTTGATTTATAATTTGGTAAATTGATGAAATTCACTTAATTGCATTCTAGAACATAGAACATATCTGACCATTGGACAGACAAATTTTGTAGTAGATTTTCAATCAGGAATAGAGATGTGGGTCAAATCCCACCAAAATTTGAAGAAGTGCTCTGAGTCTCCTGTTTGAAAGGAATATTCATGCAAAACTATACTATGGATGATTTATTTACATTGCACGGACACTTTTTACCAGAAAATCTCACAAGAAAAATTGGGCACATTCAGTTCGTGTATATATCCAATATGATTTTTCATCAATGCACATAGTAAAACTACTTGAAAAATTAATTTCATTCTAGAACATATATATCCAATATGTAAGTAACATTTTTCATCAATGCACATTGAACATATCCCACCATTGGACAAACAAATTTTGTACTAGATTTTCAATCAAGAATAGAGATGTGGGTCAAATCCCACAAAAAGTCAGAGAAGTGATCCGAATCTCTTGTATGAAAGGAATCCTCGTACCAAACTATACTGCAGATGATTTATTTACATTGTGGATACTTTTTACCAGAAAATCCAACTAGTTTTTCATCAATGCACATAGAAAAACTAGTTCCAATTAATTGCATTCTAGAACATATATATTGAGTACGTAAATAATTTTTCATCAATGCACATAGTAAAACTACTTGAACAATTAATTTCATTCTAGAACATATATATATATATATATCCAATACATGTAACATTTTTCATCAATGCACATGTATAGAAAAGCTACTTTCAATTGATACTAGAGCACGTGCATGTACCAAAACAATTTGTTCATGTGCAAACACTTGCACAAATAACATAAGTAGCTCAATTTTTAGTTGAGTACTGGAAGTTATAAAACATATTTAATCCAAAGATAATAAATTGTTGGACACTTCACTCAAAAAAATTCTAATGGAATTCCATCTTCAATAATCCGTTCATGATTGGATTTTGACATTTTCCATTTCTTAATTTTCGATTTTTTCTTTGATTGAACTTCTATCAACTTTATGCGTGCTGCACACACCAAGTGACTATATTGACAACTTATGGAATCAGGTTCATAGTCTTCAAAGTAAACAAAGTCTCCACTTTGATTAGTTTGTCTGAAAAAATAACCTTTCAGTATAATAGATCCTCTGTCATATTGAAATCCGTGATCATTATAGTTTTGTAATAATTTCATTTTTCGTTCAGTGCAACGCATCAAATAATACTTAACATTTTCATTGTTGTCAATAGGTGCAATTACAGCAAAAACATCTCCTGCACAATAAAACAAACTTAACAAAATTATACATATTTAAATTTATTTCTAGATCTTTAAATCATTAGAAAGAAATTCAAATGTTACCTTCTCTAACAAGATCAGAAACTCGATCACCATCGGATGATATTGTAGTTTCCTCTGATTTCATTTCTTCAAACATTGCAATAGACATTTTTCCCTTTGTATTTAGCTCTGTATGTTTCCAATCTTTTACATACATTTTGTTTTCACAAACGTCATTGGATTTTGTGTTGTCTATGCAAACATCACAAAAACAAGAATATTTTCTTTTATCCAATGCAAACACATTTTTGGACGACTTTGTTTTAATTGAATGCAATTTTCGAGTCCATTTTATTGTTTCGGCGTAATTTTCAATTGATCTATCTACGTCTTCGATCCCAATATGCCAGAAAAACCTTTATATGAAAAATTAAAAGAAGAATTTGTAAATATGATATCAAAATACAATCAAAGATAATCATTGCACGATAAATGTACAATGTTTAAAATTAGATTTCCAATAAAAATTAAATTGAATGTACCTTCGCACTTCCCTTGATGGGTTAGTCTCATGGCTTAGAGCAGCGATGCACCATTGAACAACTTCTTTAGCGTTCACAAGTCGGCTTGCAGAGTGGTTCATTTGATATCTTCAAAGTGCTCGTTTTATGCATGCTCCTACACCGTCATGTTCTCCTTTTCCATGGCCAGTCTCAAAGAAATTCCAACAATGTTTAATGCAGGTTTTCTTATGAAGACAACACAACCAAAAAAATGATCGTGCAGATTTGAATTGACCTGCGCATCCGTCTGACCATATCCAGTGTTCATTGAATGTTATTCCACGATTTTTCAATGAATCATAAATTCTTCCAAAACAATGTTGTACAAAACATGTATCATGTGTACGATCGTCACTGATATAAAAGTGATATTCTTTAATGATATGTCGATTTTCACTCGTGCTTTCTATATGATCGACATTTTGTTCAGCATGTCTATATAGAATATGGAAGAGCATGGAGACTTGGTCAGAGTGATAGTATTCACTCTGAATTTCTTTTTGTGGAACAAATGTGTAGTTTTCTGCAAAATCAATCACTGAAAAAATGGTCCCTAGTGGAAAAAATTCACGAGATTTTTTGAATTGCAAGTCTTGCCATCGAGCTCTATGGGAATGCTTGGTGTATTTGTAAATTTCTTCCTCAAACTTTCTCAAAAAGTCTATCAGAAAAATTTCGTCTTCTAGTAATTCAATTCTTTTAACACTATTTGCACCTTGAATCGATGTATTGATATATTCATATCTCTTCCATTTCACTTTCATGTTGGAAAATGATTGATCATTTATATCAATACGATATTTGTTTTGAAATTTAGTCAAATTTCCACAATCATCGCATTTTTTACCACCAACACATTTCTTTTTGTAAAATATTTCATCGCTTTCTCTTTCACATAGAATTTGAGATATGAAATCAAGGATAGTGGAAGGAGGAGGTGAATCCTTCCATAATTTTCTATCGAAATCAAGGAATGTGTCATAATATAAATCAAATTCCACATGATAACGGCAACAACAAGTGTCGCGTATGGTGATAGGTTTTACATACCATGGTTTTTGTTGAACAAAAGCACTGAGTGAAACATGAATTTGACGATTCTCTTCTTTGAACTTGTTGAATAACTCTATCTGAGTGGTTTACAAGAAATATTTTTCATGTTCTTCGTACTGATTTCGTGCTATTCTTCTTCGCATCACATGCCTTGCAGTTGGTGAAACACGCGAATTGTTCTTCCAATATTCATATATTATTTTTTTAACATTTTCTCCAAGTCTATCTTTGTATGGTTGCCTACAAATAGCTCTCCAACAAGCAAGTTCATCATTTACATCTACTTGCAGCCGAAATTTCTGATGTTTGTGCAAAGCTTTTCGTAAGGTTCCTAATGTTTGTGCCATAGATGTTACCAAACGATTCTCTTTAGTACTTGATGAAACCATTTCCATATGTATTCCTCTACGTACAATTGAAACATTTTTCTCTCTAGATATCTTAATTGAATTTATAGCACTACTTATATTTTGTATCACATCTTCCTTCATTTTTTTTATCTTTGGTTGATTTTCAAATACCCAGTAGTGTCGTAGCTTCTTTTAATTTCCTTAATGATAGGAGACCTTTCAACATTTAAGCTTGAACTATCACCCGCTCATTTAAGAAATACTTTTCAAAAATGCAGTTAACACAATATCGTATAACATGGTCAGGTTTTTTATCTCCATATGTGTGAGTGTCAACATTTTCTAACATCTCATCATCAACACTGATTTCATCCGTACATATTCGAAAAAATAGTACATAATAAGTTTACATATGAACAATAAATAACTAAATTAATAAATATATGTATAATTTCAATAATACGTTCATGTGTTCAATATATATATATATATCTGTACATACCTTGTGATTCAATTTCTTCATTTGAATTTCTTTCAATATTTTCACCATCTTCAATCATTGGTTCAATATCTCTTTCACTTTCTCTTTCAAAATTTTGTATCTCATCATCAATGTTTTGAGTAATATCTTTGTCTGTTTACATTAAAGAAAATATTTAAATTCAAATTAGTTCATCAAATAAAAATTAAGCTTCACATTTTACACTAGGAAAATTTTAAATATATCAATAGATCATAATATTTACATTTACATACCTACTTCAATTTCTTCTTGACGTTGATTTTTCCCTACAATATTTGAGAGGGATTCTATCTTTCTTTTGCGAGATTGTCTCATCTCTTCTGTACGTTTCTCAGGCTCTCTTTTTCGATCATATTTTCTCGCAAAAGTCCTTCGATTTCCCATGATAATAGAGTATGAAGTTCAAAAAATTTCCTTCAAAAAATTAGACAATAACTCAATTAGAAAAAACATCACAAAAGATTTAATTTTAGAAAAAAGTCATTTTAAATTTTTTGCAAAAAATACATACTCCAATCCAAAACACTTACTTTAAAAAATTCGAGAAAAAATGTCTTATAAAAATTAAACAAAGCTCAAAATATTTACTTCAACTCAAAACACGTACTCTAAAAAAATGTCACTTCGAAAAATTCCTCCAACTTAAAAAAAAAACTTCACTTTAAAAAATACTTCCAGAAAATGTATTTTCGAAATTAAGACCAACTCCATACTTTCAAAAAAATGAATCACAAAAAAAATCTGAAAAAATGTATTACATACCTCCAAGAAATGTCCTTTGAATGTACGTCCAAGAAAATTCCTTAAACCCAAAACAATTCTTTGCAAAATCAGGCCGCCTCCAAGAAAAGTATTTAAACCCGAAAAATTTCTTTGCAAAATCAGACCGTCTCCAAGAATTCGAAATTAAGCACAAATCCATACTTAAAAAGAAAAAAATGAACAAAAAACATCCAAAAAAAGGTATCACGTACCTCCAAGAAATGTCCTTTGAATGTACGTCCAAGAAAATTCATTAAACCCAAAACAATTTTTTGAAAAATCAAACCGTCTCCAAGAAATGTCCTCCAAGAAAAGTCCTTAAACCCAAAACAATTCTTTGCAAAATTATTCTGCCTCCAAGAAATGCCCTTAAACCCAAACCTCCAAGAAAAGTCTTTAAACTCAAACCAAGACCTTTATAAAATCAGACCAAATGTGTGAAATGTGAAAAAATTATGAATGATTTCGTGGCAATTTATATTGCCACGAAATGTGTTTTAGGAGGGGCGCTGCAAAATTTTCTGGCCGACGAAAAATTAGATTAAATTTCAGCCGAACTTTGATTAAGAGTTCGGCCGAACTTTGATTAAGAGTTCAATCGAACTATTAAGTTGTTAGACTTAACGGGCCGTCGGCGCAAAAAATAGTTCGGCCAAACTAATGTGTCACCACTTACGCAGCTTGACATTTCTGCAACTTTGGACTGATTAAACTCCATGGAACATTCTGAATTAACTATCGGAACCAAGACAAGCATTTTTAGAATTGAATCTACTTTCAGTAAATATAAATTTTATGGAATTTCATAAACATTTACTAATTTTAATTAATTTTCTAATAAAATTGGTGCAAACAATTTCTGAGGGTCATTGTGATTCAGTGAAATAAAAATTCTGTATCTCCCAAAATACATTGTAAAAAAAATTGAAAAAATTATGGGGCATTACATTGGTCTGTTGTCTGTAACGGGTAGCTTTTAGATTTTTAGTTTATAACTTATATGTTAAGAAATTTGTTGCGTCGCAAAACATATCCAAAATATGCAGTTTTTTCATATTGGACCAGTTCAAAAACTTCTAGTAATTATGATATGCATCCATTGGCTTTGTAAATATGATGAAACCAAGGTAGACTCTGTCGAGATTGTTGTAACACATTTTTTTTTCTCAAAAACACAAATTTTCAATGAATACAACATTGTTTATTAACATGACTTCTTATGAATCCTTTGATTGTTAAGAAACACACACTCAAAGAAATGCTAAGTTGACATATAAAATTTTCAAAAAAAATTTCAAAAAATAAGTAATAGAAAGCTAACAAGATTTCTGACAACTTTTATTCTTATCACAAAATGAAATTCTAAACAGAAAAATTGTTATAGTTTTCAGAAAGTTGAAGAACCGAAAAAAATGAAAGTTTTTTCTCAAAAAAGGGCAAAAAGTGTAACCCAACTTCACATTTTCACCCTGTAACTTTTCTTTCTATATTAATAAATTTCCTGAAGTGGCCGTGTTGGCTAAGGTCGTGGATTGTTTCGCTCTTCGAGGGTTTTAACCATGTGATTGTACCGGTTAACTGATTTGTGATCTATTTGTGAGCGGTGACCTTTGGTTCTCGATCTACAGAACATACCCTATAAAATCCTACAAGGTATCAGAGCTATTTTGAGGACCGCATCCATTGTTGATCACGATCCAAAGCCGTAGATAACTATTATGTTGTGTCTGAAGCCTATGCTAAAGTGAGGAATGCTTTTCATTTCAAGCGAAAAGGTTTTTGGCTGCCCAAGTTATGACAGTTTAGATTTGGAGGTATAAATCATATGTTTTGCAGTTATATTTGTTAATAGTTCTGCTTATTTCGGTTTATTTTGTTTATTTTCGGTTTTTAGGTTTTATTTATTTGCCGGATCTATACCCTCTTCTCTGTGTATGATTTTTGTTGTGCGCTACATGCGATCTTGGCAAACCAGAAACAGGAAAAGGGATTTTTTTTGCTACGTATGCTCTTTCCCCGCACCTTTGTGCGATCTCGGGAAATCAGAAATAGTAAAAAAATTGATAGTTTCTAGTAAGGCTAACTAAAATTATAGAAATATTCCATAAGGCTTTGCATTTTCTTCTTTTTTTTGGCTCAGTTTTTGTGTTTTCTTTTGTAGGAAAAAACACGCACACTGAAGAGTAAAAAAAAAAAAAAAACCCTTCCTCTTTTTAAACGATAACAGAATCCTTTTACTATCTCACTTGGTGAGGAGTTAGTTTATTGCAATAGAGGTCTTGGGTTCAAATCTCTTTCTCAAGCTTCTTTTTGTAAAAAAAAAAATTGTTAAAGGGGCGGGATTTTTTTTTTTAAAGTTGAACTTCATCACCAAATTTCAAACCGTTCCTGTAACTATTCGGCATCTTCAACTCGTTCTTTTTCAAAAAATGCATAACTTCTTCATCCAGAAGCCATTTTTAGAGCTATTTTTTTTAAGCAGTCTAATTTTTTGAGATCTTTCCATTGCAGCAATTAGTTTCAGCTTTTCTCAACTTAAGTGTTTTCTAAAATGGAAAGTGTATGCTTGATTATTCTTAACAGCACCAATTATTTCCAATGGCTACCTCACATGGTAGATATACTTAGAAGTAAACAGTTTTACAGAATAGCCACAGGGCTAGAAACTAAACCTTCTGATGATGATAAAGTCGCTAAATGGGAAAATAAACAAAATCAAGCACGAGGATTGATAGGAATGTCCATTACTCAAGATCTTTAATTTCATGTCCTTGACATTCACACCCCTCATGAAGCCCTGGACAAGCTAAATACTGTCTTTGGCATTCAAAATCAAATCAGGGCCCATCAACTTGAAAATTAGTTGTTTACTTTGGACCCCAATAATTTTTCCTCTATTGAGGATTTTTTGTCCAAATTCAAGACCCTTATAATTCTCTTAGAAGGTTGTAAGGTCAAAAAGGAAGATGGTAGCCTCATTTGTTTAATTCTTGTTAAACTTGGCCCTGCATACTCTGTATTTGTTTTTGCCTTCCATTCCACTAGAGAAGCCATCATTTCTTCAGGAACCACCTACAAGAATCCCTCTTTTGATTCATTTTGAGATTCTTGGATAAGAGAACAAAAAAAACCTTACACCTTGGTCTTATCACTTCTGGAAACGCTTCGAAGAAAGCCTTAGTATCCCAATAGCAATCATATCAAAAGAATCCCAAGAAGCAGTATCCTAAAAGGTATGGTCTGAAACTAAACAAGGGTCTTAAGAAATTTCGGCTACAAACTGAAAAAGAAACTCACCAAAATGATAAGGCATATAAAAACAAAGGAAAGAAGAAATATAGACATTTCAACTTTTGCAATCGTGATGGCCATATAGAGTCCAAATGTTTTAAGAAGATGGAAGCCTTAGAAGCAGCAATGAAGAAGCACAACATCAATTTGGAGCACTCTTCTCCTTCATCTTCAGGAATGACACTTTATTCTTGTGGTTGTCAAGCATCAAGATATAGTTATGCATTAAATGTATCTTCCTCTTCTCATTCTCATTAGGGGCCCATTGATTATGGAGCTTCTTATCACATGGAAAAAAATAAAGCCATGTTTTCTTCTTTAAATGATTGTAACACCAAACATATTTATGTTGGTGATGATAGATCTCTTAGTGTTGTAGGATCTGGAACCATTCATCTCGATAATGGTCAATTTAATGATGTACTATGTGTTCCTACCTTGTCATGCAACCTTCTCTCTATTTATCAAATAACTCATTCAGGTGAAAGGAAAATAGTAGAATTCTCACCTCATGATGTTGTAATAAAGGACCTCAAAGATCCTAAACATATTTTAGCTACAGGCATTGCTAATGATTCTACAAGGTTGTATAATTTTGAAAATTTTGGTTCATCATTTCTTCCCTCCGTTTTTGTTGCTCATAATGATGATATGAGCAAACTTTGGCATGAGGGATTTGGTCACTTAAACTATCGCTCTCTTCAAAATCTATTTAGGGAAAATATGGTGACGGGTCTTCCTATGGTATCTTACCGAGATGGTGTTTTCTCTTGATGTGTACTCAGAAAACATCATCGGGATATTTTTGACAAACGTGCCCCTTGGCACGCTTCAACCCCTTTGCAGCTTATGCACAGTGATTTGTGTGGTCGACTTCCTGTTGTTTCCTTCTCTGGTCGCAAGTACTTCTTAACTTTCATTGATGATTTTTCCAAACGCACTTGGGTATAGTTCTTAAAACTCAAGAGTGAGTTTTTAACATGTACTTGGCCTTTAAGGCCTTTGTTGAGAAATAATCTGGACATCAAATTCTAAATTTAAGCTCAGACAATGCAAGAGAATATGTTAACAACAAATTTATCAACTTTTGCACTAAGCATGGCCATCAATTGCAACATATTGTTCCATATACACCACAACAAAATGGTGTAGCTAAAAGGAAGAATCACACCTTAAAAGAAATGGCTAATTGTATGCTTCGATATAAAGGACTTGGTCTCAATTCTTGGGCAGAAGCCATTAACTGTGAAAATTACAAAGTAAATCGCACTCCTATTAAGGTTTTAAATAATATAACTCCTAAAGAAGCTTGGAGCTCAATCAAATCAGATGTAAGTCACATTCGTATTTTTCGAAGTGATGCTTGGGCCCATATTCTAGATGCGAAACATAAAGCCTTAGAACCTAAGAGTGAAAAATGATTTTTTGTTGGATATTTTGAAGATGTCAAAGGATATAAACTTCTTCAACCAAGATCCAAAAATATCGTTATTAGAAGAGATGTAAAATTTGATGAAAATATATCGGCCTGCGAGCCTAGTTCGGCAAGTGTGCCACCTTTGGCCTGCGAGCCTGATTCGACATATGTGCCACCTCTCTCTCTCTCTCTCTTCTTTTTTTAATAGATTTCCTTCTATTTCAAATGATGACAGCGAGGATGAAAATCCTCCTCCACCTCTTAAAATTGTTCCTTTTAATCCACAGCTTCCAAGATGGGTCTACTCTACTTGGGATGCAGCAGGTTCTCCTGAAGGTGACCCTGCAGATCGACGACGTACACGTTTTCAGTTCAAAAGAGCCTCTTCCTTATAGGCTCAAGTTCCAGAACATATTGATCCAAAAACCTTTGAAGAACCCTCCGGTCATCCAGATTGGGATGAAGCTATGAATGAAGAATATCGTTCTTTATTGGCAAACAATAATTGGGATCTTGTTCCTCTTCCAAAAGGAAGAAAACATGTCAGATGCAGATGGGTTTACAAAACAATGTTTGGACCAGATGGAAAAGTAGATAGACATAAAGCTCGTCTTGTTGCTAAAGGATTTTCACAAGTTGAAGGAATTGACTATACTGAAAACTTCTCCCCTGTTGGCAAAATGAATTATATCTGCCTTGTTCTTTCCCTTGCTGCCTCCTTTAAATTGGAATTCCATCAGATGGATGTTAAATCTGCCTTCTTACATGCATATTTGAATGAAGAAATCTACATGGAATATCCCCTGGCTTTATCCAAAGCAACTCTAGCCTTGTTTTTCGCCTTAGGAAGTCTCTCTATGGTCTCAAACAAGATCCTCAGGCTTGGTATGCCAAAATGGATATATTTCTATTAGATAATGGCTTTTCTAAGTGTCATTCTGACAATGTTGTCTATACCAAGAAAGTGGGTAAGTCCTTCACCATCCTTGTTCTTTATGTTGATGATATTATCCTTACTGGTAGTGATCCAAACCATATAAACCATGTGAAGTCTAGCCTCAAAAAGAAGTTTGAAATGAAATACTTAGGACACTTGCATTATTTCCTTGGTCTTCAAGTATTCCAATACAAGGAAGGCATTACCCTTTCTCATTCCAAGACTTATGCCTGTGATCTTCTACACCACTTTCACATGGAATACTGTAAGCCAACCCCTTCTCCCTTTCAATCTGGAGTCAAGCTTTCAGTCACTTGTACTACCCCTAAAGTTGATGTTATCTTATACCATCAACTTGTTGGTAAACTTATGTATCTAAACCATACATGTCCTGACCTTTCCTTTGTCATTGGTCTTATCACTCGGTTTATGCACCAACCTCATGAAAGTCACTGGAAAGTAGCTAAAAGAATACTTCGATATATTCGAGGTATAGTCCAGTTCAGGATTCATTATAGTGCAGGAGCATCTCCATTGTTGAATGGTTTCACTGATTCTAATTCAGCTGGTGACCCTGATGATCGGAAGTCTACCGCAGGATATGTATCCACTCTTGGTTCAGGACCTATTACTTGGTCTTGTAAGAAATAAAGTGCCATCTCTCTTTCCTCGACAGAAAAAGAGTACCATGGTGCAGTTGAAGCCAGCAAGGAAGCCACGTGGCTTTGTCAGATCCTGTCTGAATTTGGTCTTCATCAACAGCATCCAACTACACTTTGGTGTGATAATCAGAGTGTCGTTCAGCTATGTAAAGATCTAGTTTAGCATCAGCGTATGAAACACATTGAACTCCACATACACTTTATCAGAAAGCTCATTCATGATCATGTTCTTGAAGTGCAGCACTGTCCAACCAATGATCAAGTAGTCGATATCTTTACAAAGGCTCTCACAAAAGCGAAGTTTACCAAACTTCGATCTATGCTTCGAGTTCAAGAAAGTTGTGATTATGGGGGGATAGGCTCTAATGCCTCCTTCCTTCTCTTAGTGTGTCACTTTTGTAAATCCTTTAATCCTATCCCAATTTGTTCTTAAGGGGGGATGTTAGGATATTTTGACACATAGGAAAAAGGCTCCTTTTGTGTCACCTTTGTAAATCCTTAAATCCTATCCCAAGTTGTTCTTAAGGGGGGATGTCAGGATATTACGACACATAGGAAATAGTTAAGAATAACTTAGTCTAGTGTAGAGTTAGGTAAAGTGTGTTTCTTTACCATTTACATTTGTAACTTATAATCCGACGATCACGATTTATAGTGATCTGACAGTTATCTCTCTCCTCGATATTAACGACACTTGATCCATGGCTTAACACCCAATTAGTCCATGATCTCTATTTAAAGAGCATGGAGGGTCATTTGTCAGATAATCGTTTATGAGAGAAACATATGTAACTTTTCTTTTTATATTAATAAATTGCCTAAAGTGACTGTGTTAGCTCAGGGCATGGACTGTTTCCCTCTTCGAGGATTTTAACCACGTGATTATACTGATGTACTGATTTGCGATCTGTTTGTGAGAGGTGACCTTTGGTTCTTGATCTACAGAACTTACCCTGTAAATTCCTACAAAATTTATTCTTATAACTAATCCATTATGCAGTTTATTTGTTACAACAAATAAAGAATAAATCATATTGCAGTTCTTAAAAATAAATTATGCTGCAGAAAATAAACTAGAACTAATAAAAATAAATGCACACACAATAAAAATGACACTAACATTTTTGGTTTAATGTCCCTGGAAAAACCCCAAAAGGAAAATCGACGAAGCATATAAAAGTTTATTTTATTATTAGTAGTAAAAATCTAAGACAATATCTCGATGTTCAACTAGAATTCCTGTCACAAATCTACTAGCAAAATAATTTGGAGATAATCAAACTCGGCCTCTCTCCTTCCACTCGCACTTCCCAATAATTCACACTACTGGACTAGAGTCATCTTACCACTCCTTTCATTTACATATATTTCGCTTAGCTCCTCGAATGCTGACATATGTTCTAGTCACTATAAAGATTTTGCAGACGCTATATTCTGGCCAACTGGCAACTCACACTTGCTATGTATCCCTCTCTACAGAATTATTCAGCCTCCTTAATACTGTTGTTATGTTGCTGCAAATTACCACTAGAAAACTCCTCTGCTATCCCCTCAATCATTGTTGCCCTTCCTTCAGGCTTGAACTCTTCTTCATTGCTCGACCTCTGCTTGTGTCTCAGTGTGGTGTCTATCTGTATCTCCATAAACCTACTCCCATAATCTCTCTATAGATCCCCAAAGAGAATAATTAAATCATCATCAATTAACTTTATAAATTATAATAATAGTGAGATTAATATTTATCAGTAAAAATAATAATAAAAATATGAGAGAAACATATGTAAACTTTTCTTTTTATATTAATAAATTGCCTGAAGTGGCTGCGTTGGCTCAGGCCGTGGACTGTTTCACTCTTCGAGGGTTTTAACCACATGATTATACTTGTACTGATTTGTGATTTGTTTGTGAGAGATGACCTTTGGTTCTTGATCTACGAAACTTACCCTGTAAATTCCTACAAAATTTATTGTTATAACTAATCCATAAACTTGCTCTCATAATCTCTCTATAGATCCCCAAAGAAAATAATTAAATCGTCATCAATTAACTTTATAAATTATAATAACAGTCACACTAATATTTATCAATAAAAATATTAATAAAATCTTATTTTCTAACCACACAATTAAAATTTTTTAATTTGCATTTTCATAAAAGCATAAATAACAAAAACAACTTTGTTTACCAAATAGATATCCTTTTTCCCTTTTATTTACAAATTACTTCCGCTAAAATGGGTGATTTAATCAGCGCTGTTTACTTTCCAATAATTTCCGTTTCTTTTCAATAATTTTATCTCATAAATAATGATGAGTAAATCTTGTTTTTTAATTATGAAATTAAAAAAACAGAGAGGCACAACAAAATCGGACTCAAACACGCTGGATTATCAAGAATGGATTTATTTAAAAATTAACGATGCAGAGAAAAAGACGCAAGAAAGTACACTATTTTAGAGGAAGTAAAGAATGGCCACTCGCATTTTGCTGACTTATGGACACTATTTTGTGTGAATGCCTTTGGTTGATGCCCTATTGTTTAATCCACGTGTTCCCATTAATGTAGTCGATGGTCAAATACCTTGCGACCTGTTCACGAGTAGTGAGTTTTTGGGACCACGCAACTCGTTGTTTTTGCTCTGACCCAGGCCCGCTATTTTGGAACTCGCCATAACTCACAGTGCTGCACATAGAGCGACGTGATGAAAACCAAATAAAATTACATCCAGATATGGCATTCTGGTTGTGAGTACATGTAGCAAGAAGTGGCGATAGATTGACGCTTCTAGCAATGAAAACACGTAGCATAACAATACATAAATCGAATAATATAGCAAGGGCTTACTTTTCTTTGTAATAGTCCTTAGCCCAGTCTCCCCATCCTACTGGATATATAATGTTATCCATGTAAGTGTTAGCAAACACCACTGTGGAGTAATCTCCCCAGGGCGTCCCCAGATAATTTGGTCCTTTGCCCGTTAACTTGCATTGCAAAAAGACGAAGCCCGTGTCCTCGGACGGAGAGCCCCTCTTCTGAGCCGTAAATGAGCCATAATATACAGGGACGGAATGTAGTTCGCAGCTCTGCCATCAACAAACAGAAAAAGATTGCATTAATATTAATCAAAACAATATTAATAAACACACAAGAAAATCAAAGCGTTGCTCATAATATACAGGGACAGAATGTAGTTCGCAGCTCTGCGATCAACAAACAGAAAAAGATTGCACTAATATTAATCAAAACAATACTAATAAACACACAAGAAAATCAAAGCGTTGTTCATAATTTGTATGAGTTTTACCTGATAGATAGATTTCCCATTGCCGCATATAAAGTCGACGGCACCTTCAATGTAACAGTTTTCAAAGTAATGCCTCCCAGTGTCGTCTAACACGGTGTCTTGAAACCCTAGAATTCTGCAATTGTAAAACGCGCAACGATCTCCCGAAATCTTTAACGCCACAGCTTGGTTATTTCCACTCAAGTCACCATGACCATATGAATTCTGCATAATTCCATTCTTTAAATCAAACTACCCTCTCATGATTTACTAAGATGTTAACTGCCAATGCATATATATAACTTACCTCAATTGTGATATCTCTGGCTGTGAAATCCGAAGATAGCACGTTGACCGTTGCCGTGAAATATGTCCCACCGCTCGATTGCGCATTATCATTCCAAGTGATGACGGTGCTATTACTGCCTGAGCCACTCAGAGTTATGAATGACATACCTGCAGGAATTTGCACCTTCTCCCTGCAAGGTGGATCAAACAAGGAACAAAGAGTTCAGTTTCTGTTCACAAATGCACCCATCTTGACATTATTTAATCCTTCGATCATTAATTATAGAGATCTTCATAAAACGTTCCATGACAAACAGTTTTCCTATGAAACCTAACTATTGTTCATGCTATTGCTCCGGGATGAAACCGAACCGTTGCATATGAATTGAAAAATGCACCATAAACTATATATGCAGCGCTGATCGTGATCCCTTTCTCTGTTGGCAACTTTCTATCGACATTTTCAATTCAGCCTAGATGACTAGTAAAATTTATTATAGAGTTGGAGAATGTTTCTGTTATGAAAGAAGCTCAGCTCTTCAAATTATGGTTTCATGAATTACATACTTATATGTGCCGGGATTGACTTTAATGGTGACCGGGTTCGTGTTATTCACTGGAAGTGAATTAATGGCGGCCTGGACGGTAGTGAATTGACCTTTACCATTCGCATCTACTACAATCACATTTCCTGCGCTAGAGACGCTAGAGATCCCCTTCGGGTTTAGAGTCCAACTACTGTTCAATTGCGTGAAATTGTTCTTCCAATCACAGTAGGCAGGTTCCATAATAAACAGTTGCAATGCTACAAGAAAAGAAGTGATAAGAAGTAATCCTCGAAATTTCGCCATTGCTGACATTTGGAAAGGAAAAGACAGGTTCACGAATGAATGGTTTTCAGCAGTTTCGTAATATCAGTCTTCTCAGTGAACTTTACGTTAACAAAACTGCTAGTAAATGTTTGCAGAGGGAGTTAGCTAATAAATGCTTCGTCCTGCAAAAATCAGTTGGGGCAATTGCATGGATAGCGAAATCATGTTCAAACTGTCTTCGTCAGATTTCGACCAAATATAGGATCGACGGAGATACCATTTTAATATTGAAGGGTACATTTTTGTTTATAGTTTGCGCCACACTTTAGTATGAGGTCAAAATTATAGTGAGCTTGAGAGGTTTCTCTCCAAGATTTTTAAGCATAGGAATAAAATCTTAAATCAAATTAAATAACTCTTTTCTTCAGATAGACCAAAGATTCGTCTCAGTGCACGTTAACCACCACCACCACCATCATCATCATCATCATCATCATCATCATCATCATCATCATCATCATCATCATCATCATATAAAGTTCTAATAAATTTAAAAATAAGAATATATGAAATTTATATACATATAAACCATATTATTATGAATGAGTATAAATTTATCCCAAATGAATCAACTTTTTTAAGATGTAAACATTTTCACAAATTTTAGATTAAAAACAAGACTTGTATTTTGAAATATTTAATATTATGTTTGTTGTGCTAGAAATATTCCATATGGAGATATTGTAGTGTCTATAAATTATTATAAATACCTAAATATTTGGATAATATAAGATGAATATTGTAATGCAATCTCAAAACATTATATATAATAATAAAAGAAACCCATTAAAAAAATTTTAAAAAAAATATAATATTATTATAATTTTGTTCTTATTAATACAAATATGAACATCTTTTTGAATAAAAATCATAATATCATATCACATTAATTTTTTTTATTTTTTTTAAAACTGAATCGTTATGAGATTTTATTTATATGACAATCCAGGTTGGGCCGTGGCCTAATCAACCTTTAATACAAGACTGTTGCCCTTTCCTATTACATGCTTATTTTCTTTCACGAGATGCAAATTTGTACCGGTGCTCCTTCATTTGTACTGATATCTCCATGTTGCAGTAGGCAGCCTTTATTGGCGTAAATTTTCGCTTCTTTATTTGAGTCTTTGAGAATGTGGAAGCATTTGAAGGAGGTAAACTCGTGAAGAATGAGTTTCAACCTTTGTAGATTTTGTTTAGGGTAGCGTCATTAAAATGGCCTTTCTCAGATATATTTTTTATTAGGATTTCAGAATCGCCAATGCTTGCAGCTCCTTAATCCCTCTTTCTTTAGCAATATGGCAGGATTTTATCAAACTTAGTATTTCTGCTTGGTTATTAGATCGCTCACCTAGCCCCTAGCTGAAGGTCTCTCTTTAGAGACCATCCTGAGAATATATAAGGCCTCCAGCTCCCGCAATCTCGGGATTTCCTTTGGAAGCACCATCAAAGAAGACAGTTGCTATTCGTTGCTTCCTCAACCAGCTCTGAAAGATTCATCCTTATCTCTTTTCGTCCATTCTAGATTGGATTGGGGTTTTACAATGCTTTGACTCCTATATCTAAATACAAAGGTGCCAAGCCATCTCTTTTTCTCTTGATGTAACAAAGTTTCAGGTTTGATAAATTGTGTGCTTCAAGTTTCAAGGAGTAGGCCTTTTGCTTTGGCTGCTACAATATTAGGCGTCAAGGCTATATTGTTGAAAATCCGTTCGTTCCTCAGGAGCCATAGTTTCTAGCATACAAACTTGGTAATGGTAATTCAAATCCGGGCCCAAAGAGGGTTGTTAATGAGGGTCAAGGGATATCAATCCTTCCAGTTATAGAAGAGTTCCACTACAGAGATTTTGGAGGGAGCAGCAACATTTAGTTCAGGGAGAGCAAGAGTCCAAACTTAAGAAGCAAAGGGGCAGTCCACAAACAAGTGGTCTATGGATTATGAAGCTTGTTTACATAAGGCATATCTGTGGCGTCCAGTAATGCTTCTCTTGAGAAGGTTCTCACCTGTCAGGATTTTTTTGTGCATTAATGTCCAAAAAAAGAAATTTACTTTGGGTAGCGCCATTTAATCACATACCTGGGCCCAGAACTTTGCAGGAAAATTCCTTTCTCTCTGAGGTTGAAGCAGTGCGTATCCTTTGGCAGTGGTGTATATGCCTAAGATTCCCCACCCCCATGTATCTGAAACCTCTCTGTGGACCAGGGCAGCGTCGCAGAGCTTGTGTTTGAGCATTTCAGCCTGTTGCGTGACATGGGCTGGGAAGTTGCTGATGTTCCATTCGACCCAATTGATAGCTCTGTCCCAGCCTAATATATCAAACAATTTTTTAATGCCTCTATTTTCCAAAATTCCGTGGAGTTCGCCAATGCTGGTGTTGATTGGAAAGGGTACGTGGCCCATAATTCTATCAGTCCATATTTTGATTCGTTTTCCATTCCCGAGGACTCTGTAAAGGAGTTGCATGAAGAATTGTATTCCGTTTTTGCAAAGTGTCCATAACTGCATGATTTTCTTGCTGGATGAAAATTGGATGTTCCTGAGAGATGCTACTGGAATGTATTTCTGTCTGAGATTTTGACTTGCTATATGCTCAGGCTCATTATGCATTTGCCACAGAAGTTTGCAACCAAACGCAGTGTTTGCATTGTCCGGATCTCGGATTTGAAGCCCACCATTGCTCAAAGGTCTTTTAACTATATCCCATTTAACCAAATTCAGCTTTTGCTGGTTACCTTTTCCCCCATGCCACAGAAAATCACGCATGAGCTTGTTGAATTTCCCAGAAATCGATTTTCGGGCCGTGAGAAAGGATGCTTGGTAAACCGGGAGTGAAGATAAAACCGATTTGATGAGAGTGAGCTTAACTCCGTGAGTGAGCCACTGTCCAGCCCAAGCTGCGATTTTTGCTTTAAGTTTTGTTAAAACTCCTTTCCACAGGGATGTCCTGTTTATGCCCAATGTTAACGGTAGCCTGAGATACATGACCTTATCCCATCTGGAGTAGCCCATAAATCCCATAATGCAAGCTATTTCCTGTGTCTCATTCTCTTCAGCATTCCAGCTAAATACATCACTTTTCCTTTCACTTATCATTGCGTCGGAGACACTGCAGTAAGTTTAAAGTGTGGCTTTGAGTGCCAAAGACATTCTGCAGGAGGCTCCTCCCAACATGAGGGAATCGTCTGCGAAAAGTGCATGGTTTATAGGATCCAGATCCTTCATAATTCTCAGTACTAAAGCATCACCTGGTACCTTGTCCTACTCCAATTTCCTACTGAGAGTGTCAGCCAATAAAATATATAAGAAGGGAGAAAGAGGGCATCCTTGACGCAACCCTCTCATCGCTTGGAAATAGCTAGTTGGCCTCCCATTTACCAGCGGGGCAATCCATGGCCTATTGGTGCATGCTTTGATCAAGTTTACAAATTCTTGCGAAAATCCGAAGGAGAGCAAGACTTTATAGAGGAATGAAAATTTTACTCGATCAAAGGCATTGGCCATATCCAACTTGACCATCATGCCTTTCTCTTTTCTAATATTACTAGAATGGATGGTTTCTTGGACTTGAATTACATTATCCAATATGTGCCTTCGTTTGACGAAGCCTGCTTGCGTAGTGGAGATGAGACTACCCAAGAACGGCTAAATTTGTTTTGCGAGAAGCTTTGCAATAATCTTATAAGAGGCGTTACAAAGAGAGATAGGCTTGAACCTGTCGAAGGAGACTAGGTTTGTTTCTTTTAGAATTACTGCAAGGAAAGTTGAATTGGTGCTACCACTAATTTTTTATTTCTGGAGGAATCCTTTAATCAATCTGATCAAATATGTTTTAATAATGTCCCAGCAAATTCTGTAAAAATGGATCGTGAACCCGTTTGGCCCGAGCGCTTTATCTGGTTCCATGGACTAGATGACTTTGCTGATTTCTTCCTCATTGATTTGCTACAAAAGGACTCTGTTTTCAACCTCAGTAACCAAGGAGGGGATGTTGTTGAGGAATTCTCTATTTTCTTCTTCGCTGCCTTCATTCCCTTTGTTGTATATCTTTTGAAAATGTGAGGCAGCAGCAAATTTGATTTGTTCAAAACCTTTAGAGTGCAACCCTTCAGTAGTTTTTATCTTTGTGATTTGATTTCGAGAGAGTCTAGCTCTGAATTGGCGATGAAAGTAGGATGTGTTCCTATCTCTAGATTCCAACCAAAGGTTGCGGGACTTTAGTCTCCAATACTCTTCTTCATTTCGGAAGGAGAGAAAGGATTTACATTGGGCATCTTGCTCTTTGTCCAATTCTGATTTTGTTATGTCTATGGTGTCCATTTCTCTCTGAAGCTCTTCCAGTTGCTGTACTTCTTTCTTCCTTTGACTGCTGGGTATGTTTGTGGGGAGTTTGCTCCATTCCTTAAGTGCATGTTTTGTGTTTTTTAGCCTTTTTTCCCAGACATAACTGGGGGAACCATTGACAGGTTTAGACCAAGCCATTCATATTACCTCAAAGAATCCAACTTCCCCCCCCCCCCCCCCCCCCCACAGTGGGCTGAATTTGAACAGGATTGGGCCCAGATTTTCTTCCTCATCCAGCAAAAGAAGGATGGGTTTGTGATCCGATGTGAGCTTGAGGAGAATGGTTGAGGAAATTAGCCTACTTTCTAGTTGCATGGTACTTTGAACTAAGAATCTGTCCAGTCTGGTCGAAATGTGATCAACCCCTGTCCTATTATTGGTCCAGGTATATAACCTTTTCTTTGGTTTGAAATCTATTAAGTCCCATTGTTGAATTAAATCTTCCACCACATGGATCATTTGATCTTTACTATTTCTGCCTCCTCTTTTTTATTTTTCATTCATCACTAAATTAAGATCTCCACTGACGATAATATTTTTTGGGGAGTGCAGTTGCAGGAATTCATTTAAGGTTTTCCAACATTCTTTCTTTTCTCAGTACAATATTGGGACATATACATTGAAAAGGGTGAAAGTTAACTTAATTGATATATGCTTCAGCTCAGTGAAGCTCCAGTGCTGGGTGTTGGAGGGGCTAAGAATCTTGAATTGATCTTCCTTCCACAGTGTGGCAATCCCTCCTGAGGAGCCCCTTGCACTTATTTCTTTCCCTACATTCTTTTGCCATTTCTTTTTACTGATCTCTAGTAGGGAATCCCCTAAAATTTTTGTCTCTTTGAGCAAGAGGATGTCAACTGGTTCCGTTTTCATGAGGTCATTAACTGCTTCGACTTTTGCCGGATTCCCCAAACCTCTGCAGTTCCAAGAGACGATTCTCGTTACTTACTGATGGGAGTGGTAGGAGCTCCTCCTTTTGGAGGCCTTGTTCTAGTGCTCCATCAGATTGTCATTTCTATTGTAGGTTGGCTTCCTTGAGTCTTTTATCTTTCTGCCTCTTCCTCCCTTGCTTCTTTGCGGGTCTTTCTTCTTGGTCTTTTTGCTGGCCTTTCGGTGATCTCATCCTCCGAGGAGCTTGGTGAGACTGGTATTTTCTTTCTGGATATATCTACATACGAAGGAGAGGGGGATGCTTCAGGGATTACCGTTGTCTGCCCTTGATCCTCGGTTCCTTTTACGTTGGCATAGATCTTTAATTGTTCACTGTTGTTTTTGTTTACTTCTAGTGCTTCTCTTGATTTATTGGGCTCGATGCTTTGGTTACATTCAATTGGCATAGAGTTGATGTTCCCACCATTTTTTTCTTTCCTTGTGAACCCGAGGTTGCTTTCTTTTATTGGGCCTTTACCCTGAGGTTTTGTTGTCCATGTCTTCTGCACAGTGGTCCATTGAACAGGTTTCATATTTTTGCTTTCTTCGACGGTCTTCTTTTTACAATGCCTTGCAAAATGGCCATAGCCATGGCAGTGCCGACATTTGAAAGGTAACTGCTGATAGTATAATTCTTGAATGTGCGTCCAATCTGCCATGACTAGCTTTATTGCTTCTGGTAGCCCTACTTCCAGATCCACCTCCATATATATCCATGCACAGGAATAATAATCTTTTCTCACTACTTGATCTATGTACCTTCCGAGCGAGTTACCAATAGCTTGCAGGGATTTCTCATTATAACAGTGTAGTGGGAGATGGGGGAGACAGACCCAAACTGGGATGGCAGAAGGCACATCCTATGTTGGGTCAAAATCAGGGTTCCATTTTTTCAAGTAAAAACCTTGTGGCCCCATAAAATATGGCTCGTTTCTGAAAATGAGAATTTTGTCTTCTGCATTTTGGAAAATGAAAACAAGGAAGCCTTTCCCAACAAAGTGGCTCTTAATCCCGTCAGAGATGAGCGGTGACCGGTTCCATTGTACCCAAGTGTCCACGGATTTTGGTGAGGGACAGAGCCCTGTAAACTAGCCAATAAGCCCTCTATCTAAAAGATTGATGGCAGATCTACATATTTCTTCGACAGGAAACTCAACGATGGGGATGCAATCGAATTTCTTAACGAAATTCTGCTGTGTCGAATTTCTTTTGAGGGATCCGACTGCGTGCTTCTTGAACGCGGGTAGTTCAGGCAGGAGAGGGGGAGGATTGGCACCCCCACCCGCCTCCATTGGATCTATCAAAAATGTCTAAATGCGCTTAGGGGTGGCACTATCTAGGTCACGGGCAATGCAGTCTGCCTCCAGCCTTGAATGATCGCTAAAAAAAACCCCTTAGCTGAGAATAGTTTTTCAACATTAAAATAATTTTGAGTAATAATAATTTATATTATTAATTATAATAATTCAAAACAAATAATTAATGAAAATATCACATCTTAATAACTTTATTTAATAAATGTATCAGTAAAAAAAATAAAAAAATTGAACATAGAACTCTTTGATATGCATATATAACATTGAAATGTGTGGTGTGTATATAAAAGTCTTAGTTTAACATTTCATGTTTTGAAAGCTTTCTCACCATATTTTTACACAAAAACTAGTATAAATTTGATAAAAAATTTTTAAGTTAAAACTTAAAATGTAAAATAATGAGACAATGCCCTATACAATAATTTTCTGACATATTCTATAATTTTTATAATTTTATTTTTTAATATTACATGCAAAGCATTCATAATATAGATAAAGAGTCTGAAATCTTAAACTAAAAGTTTAATATAAATATTGAATTTATATATATTTATTAATTAAATTTAAATATGAAGTGTTAGACTTTTAAGAATATAAACCATCATTTTTTGGATTTTAATTTATAACTATTAATTCTATTATAATTCGTCTAACTTTTCTAAATTTTGAAGTTTGGCTCCAAAGAATCCATGTTAGATTTTGGTTAAATTTCACAAAAGAAATATGGTAAAAACTTAGAAATTTTAGAAAAGTTAAATTATGGCTATGTATGTATTATTTTGAATAAAATTTAAAATTATTTTGTTTCTATAAGTAGGATATATTGTTGAAAATATGTTCGTTACTGGAGAGCCATAGTTTCCAGCATACAAACTTGGGAATGGTAATGCAAATCCGGGCTCAAAGAGGGTTGTTAATGAGGGTCAAGGGATATCGATCCTTCCAGGTATAGAAGAGTTCCACTACAGAGATTTTGGAGGGAGCAACAACATTTAATCCAAGGAGAGCAAGAGTCCAGACTTAAGAAGCAAAGGGGCAATCCACAAACAAGTGGTCTATGGATTCTGAATCTTGTTTGCATAAGGCACATCTGTGGGGTCTAGTAATGCTTCTCTTGAGAAGGTTCTCACCTGTCAGGATTTTTTTGTGCATTAATGTCCAAAAAAAGAAATTTACTTTGGGTAGCGCCATTTAATCCCATACCTGGGCCTAGAACTTTGCAGGAAAATTCCTTTCTCTCTGAGGTTGAAGCAGTGCGTATCCTTTGGCAGCGGTGTATATGCCTGAGATTCCCCACCCCCATGTATATGCAACCTCTCTGTGGACCAGGGTAGTGTCACAAAGCTCGTGTTTGAGCATTTCAGCCTACTACATGACATGGGCTAGGACGTTGCTGATGTTCCATTCGACCCAATTGCTAGCTGTGTCCCAGACTGATATATCAAAAAAAAATTTAATGCCTCTATTTTCCAAAATTTCGCAGAGTTCGCCAATGCTGGTGTTGATTGCTAAGGGTGCGTGGCGCATAATTCTATCAGTCCATATTTTGATTCGTTTTCCATTCTCGGGGACTCTGTACAGGCGTTGCATGAAGAATTGTATTCCGTTTTTGCAAAGTGTCCATAACTGCGTGATTTTTTTGCTAGATGAAAATTGGATGTTCCTAAGTGATGCTATTGGAATGTATTTATGTCTGAGAGTTCGACTTGCTAGATGCTCAGGCTCATTATGCATTTTCCACAGAATTCTGCATCCCAGCGTAGTGTTTTCATTGTCCGGATCTTGGATTTTAAGCCCACCATTGCTCAGAGGTCTTTCAACTATATCCCATTTAACCAAATTCAGCTTTTGTTGGTTACCTTTGCCCGCATGCCATAGAAAATCACACATGAGCTTGTTGATTTGCCTAGAAATCGATTTTGGGGCCATGAGAAAGGATGCTTGGTAAACCGGGAGCGAAGATAAAACCGATTTGATGAGAGTGAGCTTACCTCCGTGAGTGAGCCACTGTCCACCACAAGCTGCGATTTTTGCTTTAAGTTTTGTTAACACTCCTTCCCACAGGGACGTCCTGTTTATGCCCAATGTTAATGGCAGCCCGAGATACATTATCTTATCCCATCTAGAGTAGCCCATAAAGCCCATAGTGCGAGCTATTTCCTGTGTCTCATTCTCTTCAGCATTCCAACTGAATACAACACTTTTCCTTTCACTTATCATTGCGCCGGAGACACTGCAGTAAGTTTGAAGTGTGGTTTTGAGTGCCAAAGACATTCTGCAGGAGGCTCCTCCCAACATGAGGGAATCTTCTGCAAAAAGTGCATGGTTTATAGGATCCAGATCCTTCATAATTCTCAGTCTTAGAGAATCACTTGCTACCTTGTCCTACTCCAATTTCCTGCTGAGAATGTCAGCCAATAAAATATATAAGAAGGGAGAAAAAGGGCATCCTTGCTGCAACCCTCTCATCAGTTGGAAATAGCTAGTTGGCCTCCCATTTACTAGTGGGGCAATCCATGGTCTATTGGTGCATGCTTTGATCAAGTTTACAGATTCTTGCAAAAATCCGAAGGAGAGCAAGACTTTATAGAGGAATGAAAATTTTACTCGATCGAAGGCATTGGCCATATCCAACTTGACTAGCATGCATTTCTCTTTTCTAAGATTCATAGAATGGATGGTTTCCTGGAATTGAATTACATTATCCAATATGTGCCTTCCTTTGATGAAGCCTCCTTGCGTAGTGGAGATGAGAATACCCAAGAGTGGCTTAATTCATCTGGCGAGAAGCTTTGCAATGATCTTGTAAGAGGCGTTATAGAGAGAGATAGGCCTAAACCTATCAAAGGAGTCTGGGTTTGTTTCTTTTGGAATTACTGCAAGGAAAGTTGAATTGGTGCTACCACCAATTTTTGATTTCCAGAGGAATCCTTTAATCATTCTGATCAAATTTGTTTTAATAATGTCCCAAAAAATTCTGTAAAAATGGATTATGAGCCTGTCTAGCCCAAGCGCTTTAGCTGGTTCCATGGACTAGATGACTTTGTTGATTTCTTCCTCATTGATTTGCTACAGAAGGAATCTATTGTCAACCTCAGTAACCAAGGAGGGGATGTTGTTGAGGAATTCTCTATTTTCTTCTTCGTTGCCTTCATTCCCTTTGCTGTATAGCTTTTTAAAATGTGAGGCAGTAGCAGATTTGATTTGTTCAAAACCTTTAGACTGCAACCCTTCAGTAGTTGTGATCTTTGTGATGTGATTTCGAGAGAGCCTAGCTCTGAATTGGCGATGAAAGTAGGATGTGTTCCTATCTCCGAATTCCAACCAAAGTTTGCAGGACTTTAGTCTCCAATACTCTTCTTCATTTCGGAAGGAGCGGAAGGATTTACATTTGGCATCTTGCTCTTTGTCCAATTCTACTTTTTTTATGTCTATGGTGTCCATTTCTCTCTGAAGCTCTTCCAGTTGCTGTACTACTTTCTTCCTTTGACTGTTGGGTATGTTTGTGGGGAGTTTCCTCCATTCATTAAGTGCTTGTTTTATGTTTTTTAGCCTTTGTTCCCAGACATAGCTGGGGGAACCATTGACATGTTTGGACCAAGCCATTCATATTATCTCAAAGAATCCAGCTTCCCCCCCCATAGTGGGCTGAATTTGAATAGGATTGGGCCCAAATTTTCTTCCTCATCCAGCAAAAGAAGGATGGGTTTGTGAGCCGATGTGAGCTTGAGGAGAATGGTTAAGGAAATGAGCCTCCTTTCCAGTAGCATGGTACTTTGAACTAAGAATATGTCCAGTCTGGCCGAAATGTGATGAACTCCTATCCTATTATTGGTCCAGGTATATAACCTTTTCTTTGGTTTGAAATCTATTAAGTCCCATTGTTGAATTAAATCTTCCACCACATGGATCATTTTATCTTTACTATTTCTGCCTCCTCTTTTTTCTTTTACATTCATCACTAAATTAAGATCTCCACCGATGATAATATTGTTTGGGGAGTGCAGTTCGAGGAATTCATTTCAGGTTTTCCAACATTCTTTCTTTTCTCAGTACAAGACTGGGACATATACATTGAGAAGGGGAAAGTTAAATTACTTGATATATGCTTCAGCTCAGTGAAGCTCTAGTGCTGGGTGTTGGAGGAGCTGACAAGCTTGAATTGATCTTCCTTCCACAGGGTGGCAATCCCTCCTGAGGAGCCCATTGCACTTATTTCTTTCCCTGCATTCTTCTGCGATTTATTTTTACTGATATCTAATAGGGAATCCCCTTCAATTTTTGTCTCTTGGAGCAAGAGGATGTCAGTTGGTTCTGTTTTCATGAGGTCCTTAACTACTTCGACTTTTGCCGGATTCCCCAAACCTCTGCAGTTCCAAGAGACGATTCTCATTACTTACTCATGGGAGTGGTAGGAGCTCCTCCTTTTGGAGGCCTTGTTCTGGTGCTCCTTCCGATTGTCATTTCTATTGTAGGTTGGCTTCCTTGAGTCTTTTGTCTTTTTGCCTCTTCCTCCCTTGCTTCTATGCGGGACTTTCTTCTTTCTCTTTTTGCTGGCCTTTCGGTGATCTCATCCTCTGAGGAGCTTGGTGAGACTAGTATTTTCTTTCTGGCTATATCTTCATATTAAGGAGAGGGGGATGCTTAAGGGATTACTGTTTTCTTCCCTTGATCCTCGGTTCCTTTTACGTTGGGGGAGATATTGAATTGTTCACTGTTGTCTTTGTTTACTTCTAGTTATTCTCTTGATTTATTGGGCTCGATGCTTTGGTTACCTTCAATTGGCATAGAGATGATGTTCCCACCATTTTGTTCTTTCCCAGTGAACCCAGGGTTGCTTTCTTCTATTGGGCCTTTACCCCGAGGTTTTGTTGTCCCTATCTTCTGCACAGTGGTCCATTGAACAGGTTTCACATTTTTTCTTTCTTCGATGATCTTCTTTTTACAATGCCTTGCAAAATGGCCATAGCCATGGTAGTGCCAAAATTTGAAAGGTAACTACTCATATTCTATTTCCTGAATGTGCGTCCAATCTGCCATGACTAGCTTTATCGGTTTTGATAGCCCTACTTCCAGATCCACCTCCATACAGATCCGTGCACGGGAATAATGATCTTTTCTCACTGCTTCATCTATGTACCTTCCGAGCAATTTACCAATAGCTTGTAGAGATTTATTATTATAGTAGTGTAGTGGGAGATGGGGGAGACAGACCCAAACTGGGATGGCGGAAGGCACATCCTGTGTTGGGTCAAAATCAGGGTTCCATTTGTTCAAGTATAAACCTTGTGGCCCCATAAAATATGGCACGTTTCTAAAAATGAGATTTTTGTCTTCTGCATTTTCGAAAATGGAAACAAAGAAGCCTTTCCCAACAAAGTGGCTCTTGATCCCGTCGGAGATGAGCGGTGACCAGTTCCACTGTACCCAAGCGTCCACGGATTTTGGTGAGGTGCAGAGCCCTGTAAACTGGCCAATAAGCCCTCTGTCTGAAAGATTGATGGCAGATCTGCATATTTCTTCAACAGGAAACTCGACGATGGGGATGCAATCGAATTTCTTAACGAATTTATGCTGTGTCTCAGACAGTGGTCTCTTGAACGCGGGTAGTTCAGGCAGGGGAGGGGGAGGATCGGCACCCCCACCGGCCTCCATCGGATTTGTCAAAAATGTGTAAATGCGCTTAAGGGTGGCGTTGTCTAGGTCACGAGCAACGTAGTCTGCCTCCAGCCTTGAACGATCGCTAAAAAAAACCCCTTAGCTCTGAATAGTTTTTCAACATTAAAATAATTTTGAATAATAATAATCTATATTATTAATTATAATAATTCAAAACAAATAATTAATGAAAATATCACATCTTAATAACTTTAATTAATAAATTTATAAGTAAAAATAAAAATAATTTTGAACATAGCACTATTTGATATGCATATATAACATTGAAATGTGTGGTGTGTATATAAAAGTCCTAGGTTAATATTTCATGTTTTGAAAGCTTTCTCACCATATTTTTACACAAAAACTAGTATAAATTTGATAAAAAAATTTAAGTTAAAACTTAAAACGTAAAATAATGAGACAATGCCCTATACAATAATTTTCTGACATATTTTATAATTTTTATAATTTTATTTTTTAATATTACATGCAAAACATTCATAATATAGATAAAGAGTTTGGAATCTTAAACTAAAAGTTTACTATAAATATTGAATTTTTATATATTTATTAATTAAATTTAAATATGAAGTGTTAGACTATTAAGAATATAAACCATCATTTTTTGGATTTTAATTTATAACTATTAATTCTATTATAAGTCGTCTAACTTTTCTAAATTTTGAAGTTTGGCTCCAAAGAATTCATGCTATATTTTGGTTAAATTTCACAAAGAAATATCGTAAAAACGTAGAAATTTTACAAAAGTTAAATTATGGCTATGTATATATTATTTTGAATAAAATTTAAAATAAGTGTGTTTCTATTACTAAGAATGAGTATAAATTCATCTTAAATCAAAATCTATCAATCACAGAGAGGAATCAAATCTTTCAAGGTGTAAACCTTTTTTCAAATTTTGTATTTAAAATGACACTTGCATTTTGAGATATTTGATTTGATCCCTCACTGCATTCGTTGGGTTGGGCCTATAATCTCTCTACAGTCCAATATGAGGGAGATGTTGTAGGTTAGTAAATGATTGTAAACATTAAATGTCAAGTCAAGCACTATGAGGGAGGTGTTGGAGTGTCCATATATGATTGTAAGATTGAAATTTCTGTTCAATATAGGAGAAGTAGTGAAGCATAAAATGAAGAATGTGATAAAATGATGATGATTTAAAGTCCGCCAAGACCAATATGGTGTATAGGAATTTAGAAAGGCAAAAAAAAAAAAAAAAATCTTTACCGTATTATTTCAATGTTTGAAGAGAAGTGAGAGAAGTATACCTAGATCCTCATAGTTTTCTTTTCTTAATAGGTAAAAAATATTGATAATGTGACGAAAAATATAAATTATTTCACAATAAGTTGAGAAATATAAGATAAATTAGTTTTCATATTCAACCCTCTTAGTATAGCACATGTGACAGACTCTTTATACTCATGGATTTTTGTGAATATACCTACTTCAAATCTCACAATCATGAGAATTAGTTCAATTCAATTTTTTATATTATATTGTTTTTATTAGAAAAATTTGGAACACTTGTTTCCAAGGAAAAACTATAATATCCATATGACATTATGTGATATCTAAAAACATATATTTAATTAACTTTTAACAACTTAATAAACTGAATTACTAAAATTATAACAAAAAAACTGTTTCTAAGTATATAAATATAATAATCATATATATAAGTTGTAATTTCACCTTTTTATATTTTGTAGGTTTCTCAATCATATTTTTTCGTCAAATTTATTTAAAATTAGACATGATTTTTTTAGTCAACCATCAAAATGTAGAATAGTGAGATGTTATAAATTAAAATTAATAAAATAATGATTCATATAAACATATAAAAATCTACTATTTACAGGTTTTTTTTTTTTTAAGATATATATTTGTGTATTTATGTGTCATCAATGCTCTGCATAACACACAAATAAATTTAATTCTAAAATTTATTTAATTATTGTGAGACCCATGAGACACTTAGCATTGACTCTACGTTGATCTTCAAACCGCTTGATCCAACAACGTAGCATGCAAAGGGGCAATTAAGTGTAACCAACTCACCCCATCTCGTGCTGTTCAACTGCTCATTCTATTGCTTCTCTGTCGAACTCTCATGTCTGCAGCTTACTCCAATGTTGCTAGGGTTTTCCATCACTTCATGGTTACAAGTACTTTATTCTTCTTACCGGGTTCGTTGGGGACCATACTTGTTTTCTTCCGTAGGCTTGTAATGATTTTTTTTTCTTACGTTGCGACAGATGACATTAGGGTTTCACAAATTTCTCAAATTTCTCGAGAGCAAGTTGGAAGCCGAAAACTGGTATCTATCCACACAGGTGATAGCTAGACTTATGTCGAGTTCCTCCTTGTTACATTAATAAGTTCTCTTCTTTTTACCGTCGCTGACAAACAAGTTCCCAAATTTCCAGAGGCTTGGAGGCAATCATCCAGGGTTCGGGTTCTCTAATACCATCGTGTGTGTGTATATATATATATATATATATATATATATATATATATATATATATATATATATATATATATATCGTTTTTGCAAGGTTTAGACCCTTGAGAACATGACTAACTAAATATTTTGGTGCGTTACAGGTTAGGCATTCATACCCTTCCATTAATCAAGGTTATTTGGGTTGAAGGTTTACAATTGGGCTGAGTAATGTATTTACACAATTTTTTCTTTCCAGGTTTCTCCTAAACTCACTCCTGAATTGTGCAAGGGGTTTGAGGAAATTTCCTTTTTTGGACGAGAAATTTCCTTTTTTTGGAGAGAAACCCTAGATAGTCTTTGTATATTTAAAGATTGTGATTATCATCACTGAAATTACTTAACTACCCTTTGAACATGGGTTTACTTTTTTGTTAGTTGTAACTACAACAGACACCCCCCTTTTGATAAAAAATTCCATAAATTTCTTTGGGTTTATTATTGTTCCGCTCTAGCTGCAGTAAATGAATAAATTGCGGATGGGGGTCTCTGAAATGTTTCGTTGTTGTAGGGGATTTTATTTAATTTTTTTTTATTGTTTACCTACTTTAAAATTCGCCTTTTAGGCATGCATTGACATATTTTTTTTTTTTCATTTGTACAAGAATACTCGTTGAATGTAGTAGAAGATTTCATTTACGATTCTGAATACGTTGGAATATGAGGGTTATGGTTCTTGTGTTGTGTAGTTTTATGCATAATGTTCTTATTTCCTAGTTTTTTTTTTTCTGATTTGCCTTATGCATATATTTTGTAATGGGCGTTCAATATTCGAATTTTTGGTTGCAATGATAATTTAGTGTTTACAAAAATTTCATGCTTCGTGGGTGTCTAACTAATTAGCACTTAGTGGTTTCTTTGTACATTGCCCATGATTATGTGCTCAAAATGATGCTAAAAATGAAAGTTGTTGAATTGGTGTGGAATCTGAATAACCACGTAGATATTGTCGTTCTAAATCCGACGCAACACATTTCGTGGAAAACTGAAACCATATGCTCGTAGAAACGCATTATGTCCACTTTATCAAACACATAATTTTTTGGAAAAAAAATCGCAGGCACAACTCAGTCAGCATTCTGTACTCAGTTAGGATTCCGTACTGGTGACTCGGCATACATAGTGGCATGTTGACTTTGTCAACGTATTTTCTTTGACAAAATAAATTGTGCGAAGTGGAACTAGTTGGTTGGTTTGAAATGGTCAATTCTTATTGGTTGTTTTGGTGGCCAATCACAGGCTACCACATGGCCCAACTAGCCACGTGGTAGCCCGATGGCCACTGAAATTGTGGTTATAGTTTGAGCAGAATGGGTGGACGTCAAATCCGCGACCTCCAAACAACGAGTACAGAGCTTTACATTCACAACATCACTATGAGTCTTAATAGACTATGGGTTTCACATGGTTTTTTTCATGTCGTTTGCGTTGTGGGGGAGGGGGTCAGGGTCTAGCCCCAGCCCTAGTCACTGCCGGGGGAAGGACCATGGGCGGGAGGCTAGCCTTGCGCCCCCCCACTAACCATAACATTAATTGCAACAAAAAGTTCACAACCTCCGCCAATGTGACCACTATGGTGTTAACCGTCGCCAGTTATCAATCCATTCAATAGGATTTTAATAAAAAAATATATTTGCGTTGAAACCATATGGCACGAAATTCGGACTATAGGAATTATTGGGGAAATTAATGCCCTGAATACTTTTCCTGGTTTTTGGGAACATTGGCACTCATTTAGGGAATTTCTTGGTGGATTTGTAGGTTCGGTGATAGATTTGGTAGAAATTGTGGAGCGAATAGTGAAAAAGATAAGGGAAGTCATTAATTGAAGAGTTTTGACCAAATTAGATGCCGAAAAAGGATACACAAGACTGTTTTGGCATTTTGGAGCCATTGGAATAGGTTTCAAAGTTTTTTAAGCATTGTAAACATATGTGATCACACTATTGAGCATAATAAAAGAGGGCCAAGCCATTGGAAGCTGGACCAAGTAGACGTAGCTCGGGAGATGTGAACTCCTTCATCATGTATTGTTGTTTTACTGTTTATGGTGATATTCATGTATGTTAGATGTTGATGTTCATTGTTTTTTTCATGTTAATTTTCTCAAGAAATTCACATGAAAATAGATAAAAACTCATAGTTAACTTCAAATTTATCTCATAATCCTCGAGCACTTTGTTTATATTCTTAAGAGAAATTTAGAACAAAAAAAAAAAAAAAAATCCCATTCAGATCAAGTTGGTATCAGAGCACTAGGTTTACTTGTGCAAGGAGGATTTAATTGTTTTGCAAGTGTTTAGATTCTTATAAGGTTAAAGCTCAAGAGAGGATAAGGTAAGATTGTGGGTGCAGGTTCTCTAGTTGGAGCAAGGAGAAGAAGGGCACAATTCCCATAATATCCACCACAATATTCACCTCCACTTGTAGTAGATTCTCGGATTTGAATCCCACCATTGCTTAGAGGTCTTTTAACTATATCCCATTTAACCAAATTCAGCTTGCGTTGGTTACCTTTGCCCCCATGCCACAGAAAATCGCGCATGAGCTTGTTGATTTGCCCAGAAATCGATTTTGGGGCCATGAGAAAGGATGCTTAGTAAAGCGGAAGCAAAGATAAAACCGATTTTATGAGAGTGAGCTTACCTCTGTGAGTGAGCCACTGTCCACCCCAAGCTACGATTTTTGCTTTAAGTTTTGTTAACACTCCTTCCCACAGGGATGTCCTATTTATGCCCAATGTTAATGGCAGCCCGAGATACATGATCTTATCCCATATGGAGTAGTCCATAAAGCCCATGGTGCGAGATATTTCCTGTGTCTCATTCTCTTCAGCATTCCAGCTGAATATAACACTTTTCCTTCAACTTATCATTGCGTCGGAGACACTGCAGTAAGTTTGAAGGGTGGCTTTGCGTGCCAAAGACATTCTGCAGAAGGCTCCTCCCAACATGAGGGAATCTTCTGCGAAAAGTGCATGGTTTATAGGATCCAGATCCTTCATAATTCTAAGTCCTAGAGCATCACCTGCTACCTTGTCCTACTCCAATTTCCTACCGAGAGTGTCAGCCAATAAAATATATAAGAATGGAGAACAAGTGCATCTTTGCCACAACCCTCTCATCGCTTGGAAATAGCTAGTTGGTATCCCATTTACTAGTGGGGCAATCCATGGCCTATTGGTGCATGCTTTGATCAAGTTTATAGATTCTTGTGAAAATCCGAAGGAGAGAAAGACTTTATAGAGGAATGACAAGTTTACTCGATCGAAGGGATTGGCCATATCCAACTTGACTAGCATGCCTTTCTCTTTTCTAAGATTACTAGAATGGATGGCTTCCTAGACTTGAATTACATTATTCAATATGTGCCTTCCTTTGAAGAAGCCTCCTTGCGTAGTGGAGATGAGATTACCCAAAAGAGGCTTAATTCTGTTGGCGAGAAGCTTTGCAATGATCATATAAGAGGCATTGTAGAGAGAGATAGGCCTGAGCTTGTCGAAGGAGACTGGGTTTGTTTCTTTTGGAATTAATGCAAGGAAATTTGAATTGGTGCTACCCCAAATTTTTTCTTTCTCGAGGAATCCTTTAATCATTCTGATCAAATCTATTTTAATAATGTCCCAGCAAATTCTGTAAAAATGGATTGTGAACCCGTCGGGCCCGGGCGCTTTATCTGGTTCCATGGATCAGATGACTTTGCTAATTTATTCCTCATTGATTTGTTGTAGAAGGACTTTGTTTTCAACCTCAGGAATTCTCTATTTTCTTCTTCGCTTCCTTCATTCCCTTTGTTGTATAGCTTTTGAAAATGTGAGGCAGCAACAGATTTTATTTTTTCAAAACCTTTACAGTGCAACCCTTCAGTAGTTGTGATCTCTATGATGTGATTTCAAGAGATTCTAGCTCTGAATTGGTGATGAAAGTAGGATGTGTTCCTATCTCCGGATTCAAACCAAAGGCTGTGGGACTTTAGTCTCCAATACTCTTCTTCATTTCGGAAGGAGCAGAAGGATTTACATTGGGCATCTTGCTCTTTTTCCAATTGTGCTTTTGTTACGTCTATGGTGTCCATTTCTCTCTGAAGCTCTTCCAGTTGTTGTACTGCTTTCTTCCTTTGACTGTTGGGTGTGTTTGTGGGGAGTTTGCTCCATTCCTTAAGTGCCTGTTTTGTGTTTTTTATCCTTTGTTCCCAGACATAGCTGGGGGAACCATTGATAGGTTTGGAGCAAGCCATTCATATTATCTCAAAGAATCCAGCTTCCCGCCCTCCCCCCCCCCCCCACAGTGTGATGAATTTAAACGGGATTGGGCGCAAATTTTCTTCCTGATCCAGCAAAATAAGGATGGGTTTGTGGTCCGATGTCAGCTTGAGGAGAATGGTTAAGGAAATTAGCCTCCTTTCCAGTAGCATGGTACTTTGAACTAAGAATCTATCCAGTCTGGCCAAAATGTGATCAGCCCCTATCCTATTATTGGTCTAGGTATATAAGCTTTTCTTTGGTTTGAAATCTATTAAGTCCCATTGCTGAATTAAATCTTCCACCACATGGATCATTTGATCTTTACTGTTTCTGCCTCCTCTTTTTTATTTTGCATTCATCACTAAATTAACATCTCCACCAATGATAATATTGTTTGGGGAGTGCAGTTCCAGGAATTCATTTAAGGTTTTCCAACAGTTTTTCTTTTCTCAGTACAATACTGGCACATATACATTGAAAAGGGTGAAAGTTAACTTAATTAATATATGCTTCAGCTCAGTGAAGCTCCAGTGCTGGGTGTTGGAGGAGCTAACAATTTTGAATTGATATTCCTTGCACAGGGTGGAAATCCCTCCTAAGGAGCCCCTTGCACTTATTTCTTTCCCTGCATTTTTCTGTCATTTCTTTTTACTGATCTCTAGTAGGGCATCCCCTTCCATTTTTGTCTCTTGAAGCAAGAGGATGTCAGCTGGTTCCATTTTCATGCGGTCCTTAACTACTTCGACTTTTGCCGGATTCCCCAAACCTTTGCAGTTTCAAGAGACGATTCTCATTACTTACTGATGGGAGTGGTAGGAGCTCCTCCTTTTGGAGGCCTTGTTCTGGTGCTCCTTCTAATTTTCATTTCTCTTGTAGGTTGTCTTCCTTGAGTCTTTTGTCTTTATGCCTCTTCCTCCCTTGCTTCTCTACGAGAATTTCTTCTTGCTCTTTTTTCTGGCCTTTCGGTGATCTCATCCTCCGAGGAGCTTGGTGAGACTGGTATTTTCTTTCTGGCTATATCTGCATATGAAGGAGAGGGGGATGCTTCAGGGATTACCATTGTCTGCCCTTGATCCTCGGTTCCTTTTACATTGGGGGAGATCTTTAATTGTTCACTGCTGTCTTTGTTTACTTCTAGTTCTTCTCTTAATTTATTGGGCTTGATGCATTGGTTACCTTAAATTGGCATAGAGCTGATGTTCCCTCCATTTTGTTCTTTCCCCGTGAACCCGGGGTTGCTTTCTTCGACAATCTTATTTTTACAATTCCTTGGAAAATTACCATAGCCATGGCAGTGCTAAAATTTTAAAGGTAAATGCTCATAGTATAATTCCTGAATGTGCATCTAATCTTCCACGACTAGCTTTATTTCTTCTGGTAGCCCTAGTTCCAGATCCACCTCCATACAGCTCCGTGCATAGGAATAATGATCTCTTATAACTACTTGATCTATGTACCTTCTGAGCGAGTTACCAATAGCTTGCAGGGATTTCTCATTATAGCAGTGTAGTGGGAGATGGGGGAGATGGACCCAAACTGGGATGGTGGAAGGCACATCCTGTGTTGGGTCAAAATCAGGGTTCCATTTGTTCAAGTATAAACCTTGTGGCCCCATAAAATATGGCCTATTTCTGAAAATGAGATTTGTGTCTTCTGCATTTTTGAAAACGAAAACAAGGAAGCCTTTCCCAACAAAGTGGCTCTTGATGTCGTCGGAGATGAGCAGCGACCATTTCCACTGTACCCAAGCATCCACGGATTTTGGTGAGGGATAGAGCCCTGGAAACTAGCCAATAAGCCCTCTGTCTGAAAGATTGATGGCAGATCTGAATATTTCTTCGACAGGAAACTCGACGATGGGGATGCAATCGAATTTCTTAACGAATTTCTACTGTGTCTCAGATAGTGGTCTTTTGAGGGATCCGGATATGAGCTTCTTGAATTTGAGTAGTTTAGGCAGGGGAGGGGGAGGATCGGCACCCCCACCGGCCTCCATTGGATCTGTCAAAACTGTGTAAATGCACTCAGGAGCGGCACTGTCTAGGTCACGCACAGCGCAGTCCACCTCTAACCTTGAACGATCGCTAAAACAAACCCCTTAACTGAGAATAGTTTTTCAACATTAAAATAATTTTGAATAATAATAATTTATATTATTAAGTATAATAATTCAAAACAAATAATTAATGAAAATATCACATCTTAATAACTTTAATTAATAAATTTATAAGTAAAAATAAAAATAATTTTGAACATAGCACTCTTTGATATGCATATGTAACATTGAAATGTGTGGTGTGTATATAAAATTCCTAGTTTAATTATTCATGTTTTGAAAGCTTTCTCACCATATTTTTACACAAAAACTAGTATAAATTTGATAAAAAATTTTAAGTTAAAACTTAAAATGTAAAATAATGAGACAATGCCCTATACAATAATTTTCTGACATATTTTATAATTTTTATAATTTTATTTTTTAATATCACATGCAAAGCATTCATAATATAGATAAAAATTTTGGAATCTTAAACTAAAAGTTTACTATAAATATTGAATTTATATATATTTATTAATTAAATTTAAATATGAAGTGTTAGACTATTAAGAATATAAACCATCATTTTTGGATTTTAATTTATAACTATTAATTCTATTATAAGTCGTCTAACTTTTCTACATTTTGAAGTTTGGCTCCGAAGAATCCATGTTAGATTTTGGTTAAATTTCATGAAAGAAATATGGTAAAAACTTAGAAATTTCAGAAAATTTAAATTACGGCTACGTATGTATTATTTTGAATCAAATTTAAAATAAGTATGTTTCTGTTACTAAGAATGAGGATAAATTCATCTTAAATCAAAATCTATCAATCAGAGAGACGAATCAAATCTTTTAAGGTGTTAACCTTTTTTCAAATTTTGTATTTAAAATGACGTTTGCATTTTGAGATATTTGATTTGATCCCTCACTGCATTCGTTGGGTTGGGTCTATAATCTCTCTATAGTCCAATATGAAGGAGATGTTGTAGGTTAGTAAATGATTGTAAACATTAAATTTCAAGTCAAGCACTATGACGAAGGTGTTGGAGTGTCAATATATGATTGTAAGATTGAAATGTATGTTCAATATAAGAGTAGTGAAGCATAAAATGAAGAATGGGATAAAATGATGATGATTTAAAGTCCGCCAAGACCGATATGGTGTGTAGGAATTTAGAAAGGTAAAAAAAATAATAATAATTCTTTAATGTATTGTTTCAATGTTTGAAGAGAAGTGAGAGAAGTATACCTAGATCCTCATAGTTTTCTTTTCTTAATAGGTAAAAAATATTGATAATCTCAAATAATTTAGAAAAATATAAATTATTTCACAATAAGTTGGGAAATATAAGATAAAGTAGTTTTCATATTCAACCCTCTTAGTATAGCACATGTTACAGTCTTTATACTCATGGATTTTTGTGAATATACCTACTTCAAATCTCACAATCATGAGAATTAGTTCAATTCAATTTTTTATATTGTATTGCTTTTATTAAAAAATTTTGGAACACTTGTTTCCAAGTAAAAACCATAATGTGCATATGACATTATGTAAGTTGTAATTTCACCTTTTTATATTTTGTAGGTTTTTCAACCATATTTTTTGGTCAAATTTATTTAAAATTAGGCATTATTTTTTTAGTCAACCATCAAAATGTAGAATAGTTAGACCTTATAAATTAAAATTCATAAAATAATGATTCATATAAACATATAAAAATTTACTATTTACAGGTTTTTTTTTTAAAATGTATATTTGTGTATTTATGTGCCATCAATGCTTTGCATAACACACAAATAAAGTTAATTCTAAAATTTATAAAAACATGTCAAAGAAAAATGTTGAATACATATTTCACTATATGTATTATTATTATTTTTCATAAAATTACAAGTAAAAATATTTTTATGTGTAGAAATAAAAAAATATATAAATATAAATAAATTATTAAAAACTTGCATAAATCGATCTTGAATTTTGGATTTTGTCAAGTACTAAAAGGAATTAAATATTTCAATATGCGAACCTTAATGTTTGAATTATGACAAATTTTATCTAAATATATCGAAAATTAATATAAATCTATACTAGTATGTAATAATTTGATGTTTGGTTTTATACAAATTTTAAAACTAAATTAATATTATTATTATAAAAGAAAATTAAAATTAAAACATGTTTTTTTATGAATTACAGTAACATGCACATAGTCTTTTTAACATAAAATATTTACCATAGTTGATAGCCCTTGTACTTTCGTAACACACTAATAGAGTAACACAACATTTTTCTTGAGTTAATTCAATGTTAACCTACTAAAAATATCAAATGAAATCCAACTATCTTAGTTTCTACCATATGTTAATAACTCGGTTAAGTGAATGGCGTGGGTATTTAATAGGAGTTATACTTCTTCTTTGCAATAGCTATGTTTATCAATATTGTAATAACGAGTTTAGTGTCTTTCTACGTTGATCTTCAAACCGCTTGATCCAACAACGTAGCATGCAAAGGGGCAATTAAGTGTAACCAACTCACCCCATCTCGTGCTGTTCAACTGCTCATTCTATTGCTTCTCTGTCGAACTCTCATGTCTGCAACTTACTCCAATCCAGGGTTTTCCATCACTTCATGGTTACAAGTACTTCATTCTTCATACCGGGCTCGTTGGGGACCATACTTGTTTTCTTCCGTAGCCTTGTAATGAATTTTTTTTTTCTTATGTTGCGACAGGTGACATTAGGGTTTCAGAAATTTCTCAAATTTCTCGAGAGTAAGTTGGAAGCCGAAAACTGGTATCTATCCACACAGGTGATAGCTAGTCTTATGTCGAGTTCCTCCTTTTTACATTAATAAGTTCTCTTCTTTTTACCGTCGCTGACAAACAGGTTCCCAAATTTAAGGCTTGGAGCCAATCATCCAGGGTTCGGGTTCTCTAATACCATCGTGTGTATATATATATATATCCTTTTTGCAAGGTTTAGACCCTTGAGAACATGACTAACTAAATATTTTGGTGCGTTACAGGTTAGGCATTCATACCCTTCCATTAATCAAGGTTATTTGGGTTGAAGGCTTACAATTGGGCTGAGTAATGTATTTACACAATTTTTTCTTTCCAGGTTTCTCTTAAACTCACTCTTGAATTGTGCGAGGGGTTTGAGGAAATTTCCTTTTTTGGACGAGAATATTTTACGTATATTCTTAAGAAAAAAACCATAGCGATTTTTCGACAGCCTTGAGAGAAACCCTAGATAGTCTTCGTATATTTAACATGGGTTTTGTAGTTACCCCTTTGAGCATGGGTTTACTTTTTTGTTAGTTGTAACTACAATAGAGACCCCCCTTTTGATAAAAAATTCCATAAATTTCTTTGGGTTTATGATTGTTCCACTCTAGCTGCACTAAATGATTAAATTGCAGATGTGGGTCTGTGAAAAGCTTCGTTGTTGTAGGGGATTTTATTTAACTTTTTTATTGTTTACCTACTTTAAAATTCGCCTTTTAGGCATGCATTGACATATTTTTTTCGTTGCATATGTACCAAGAATACTCGTTGAATGTAGTAGAAGATTTCATTTACGATTATCAGGGTTATGGTTTTTGTGTTGTGTAGTTTTATGCATAATGTTCTTATTTCCTAGGATTTTTTTTTTTGGCTTGCCTTATGCATATATTTTGTAATGGGTGTTCAATATTTGAATTTTTGGTTGCAATGATAATTTCGTGTTTACAAAAATTTCATGCTTCGTGGGTGTCTAACTAATTAGCACCTAATGGTTTTCTTGTACATTGCTCATGATTATGTGCTCAAAATGATGCTAAAAATGAAAGTTGTTGAATTGGTGTGGAATCTGAATAACCACGTAGATATTGTCGTTCTAAATCGGACGCAACACATTTCGTGGAAAACCGAAACCATATGCTCGTAGAAACACATTATGTCCACTTTATCAAACACATAATTTTTTGGAAAAAAAATCGCAGAGACAACCCAGTCAGCATTCTGTACTCAGTCAGAATTCTGTATTGGTGACTCGGCATACATAGTGGCATGTTGACTTTTTCAACGGATTTTCTTGGACGAAAGAAATTGTGTGAAGTGGAACTACTTGGTTGGTTTGAAATGGTCAATTCTTATTGGTTGTTTTGGTGGCCAATCATAGGCTACCACATGGCCCAGCGAGCCACGTGGTAGCCCGATGGCCACTGAAATTGTGATTATAGTTCGAGCGGAATGGGTGGAGCTCGAACCCGCAACCTCGAAACAACGAGTACAGAGCTTTACATTCACAACATCACTATGAGTTTTAATAGACTATGGGTTTCACATGGTTTTTTTTCATGTCGTTTGCACCGTGGGGGAGGGGGTCAGGGTCTAGCCCCAGCCCTAGTCACTGCCGGGGGCAGGACCACGGGCGGGAGGCTAGCCTTGTGTCCCCCCACTAACCATAACATTAATTGCAACAAAAATTTCACAACCTCCGCCAATGTAACCACTATGGTGTTAACCGTCGACAGTTATCAATCCATTCAGCAGGATTTTAATAAAAAAATATATTTGCGCCGAAACCATACGGCACGAAATTCAGACTATATGAATTATTGGGGAAATTAATGCCCTCAATACTTTTCCTGGTTTTTGGCAACATTGGCACTCATTTAGCGAATTTCTAGGCGGATTTGTAGGTTCGGTGCCAAATTTGGTAGAAATTGTGGAGCAAATAGTGCAAAAGATAAGGGAAGTCATTAATTGAAGAGTTTTGACCAAATTCGATGCAGAAAAAGGCTACACAAGACTGTTTTGGCATTTTCGAGCCATTGGAATAGGTTTCAAATTTTTTTAAGTATTGTAAACATATGTGATCAAACTATTGAGCATAATAGAAGAGGGTGAAGCCACTGGAAGCTGGACCAAGTAGACGTAGCCCAGGAGGTGTGAACTCCTTCATCATGTATTGTTGTTTTACTGTTTATGGTGATGTTCATGTCTGTTAGATGTTGATGTTCACTATTTTTTTTACGTTAATTTTCTCAAGAAATTCACATAAAAATAGATAAAAACTCATAGTTAACTTGAAATTTATCTCATAATCCTCAAGCACTTTGTTTATATTCTTAAGAGAAATTTAGAAAAAAAATAAATAAATTCCCATTCAGATCAAGTTGGTATCAGAGCACTAGGTTTACTTGTGCAAGGAGGATTTAATTGTTTTGCAAGTGTTTAGATTCTTACAAGGTTAAAGCTCAAGAGAGGATAAGGCAAGATTGTGGGTGCAGGTTCTTTAGTTGGAGCAAGGAGAACAAGGGCACAATTGCCATAATATCCACCACAATATTCACCTCTAGTTGTAGTAGAACCTCCAATAAGCATGTTTCATGAAGGAGGAAATGATAACATGAAAGAGGATGAGAAGGCATTTAGGAAGGCTTTCTTTGACATGATAGAGATGGTGAAGGTCCTCTATGAAGAGAGGAATACAAGGTTGTATGGTGAAAACTCTAGGCCTCCAAGAGGAAAGGGTTCTCCAGGAGTAGGAGGTAATGGAAATGGTGATAAGCCACCATCTACCCCACCATCATCCTCACCACCATCCTCAACTTCATGTTCATCCTCTTCCACTACTACAACCCTTATGTATACTCATCAACATGCCACAAAAGAAATTGGTAAATGATGCAGGAGCGTTAGTCAAAACTTTTAAGACCCATGACTCTTATTTCACATTTACTAAAGGGAGTGAGTTCCCTCAATCATTTTATTTATTTTCCTAACTTTAGTAGAGTTTGAGGAAATTCTAAATTGTAAATGCAATTTGTGGAGAATATGTCATGAATGAATGGATCTTAGTAACAGTTGAGTATCCTTAGGAAGAGTGAGGATTTGAGGGATTTGAAATTTTAAATAGGGATTTTGTTTGAGAAAAGAGTGGAGCTAAAGAGATACTTTAGGGAAGAGTGAGAAATTACTGGATTCAAATTGATTTGGTTCATGAATCCATAATTGCATAATGTGACCTTTTGAATAATTAGAGAGGGATCTAGATATTAGAGAGTAGAGGAGTGTGTGAGAGGGATATGATGAAGGCCATTTGATTGCATATTAGGCTTGTGAATTGTGTAAATTATTTTATGGTTATAAATAAAATTGGCAGAAATTCTAAAGAAAACATGTGTGTGTATTTATGTAGTTTTCTTTCAATTTAAGTAATAAAGTGCGAAGGAAAATGTTTTAGCAGAGGAAGCAGCCATGCATTTTTTTTTTATAAGCTATAGTTTGTGTGTTGTGCATTGTTAGGTCACTGAAGAAGACAAGGTATATTTTTGGCCATTAATTCCTATTTTAGAAAGAAAGCGAGTGGTTGATATAACCCTAGTTAAAGAAAGGAATTTTCCTTATTAAGGAAAAGATCGATCCTGATCATTTTTTCCATGTACGTAATCGATTTGTCAATACATGTTACTGATTGCCTCAAGTTAATGAAGAAGTATGCTTCTCAGAGAAATTGAAAGGTCAAAATCTTCAAATCCCAATGCTCAAAAAAGAAGAAGGAGAAGACTATGTGTTGGATGAAGGCAGAAGTCGTGACGCGATGAATAGCGAATGGAACGATGGAATGGTTTTCAAAAGTGGTAAGTGGTATATCGCATAGATCCATGGTGGTTTAAGGTAATTGCTAAAACTATGCGATTAGCTCCAGAATGCTACATGTAGAATAAGTAGGAGTAAGAATACCACTTTTATAGCAAGTTTTTAAGGAGTTAATTATCGTGCTACTAGATATGCGATAACCGTCAGTTCTAAAAAATATTTAATTGGATGGTGGAGATTAGAGGCAGGCGCTTCTTCTTCCAAGGCCTTTTCGATCATGGGTTCGATTTCAGTAACTTTCACAGTTTCCTCTGCGGCCTTCACCTGTTCTTCCTTTGGAATCAATCCAACAGAGGCTGCAATCTCAACAGTGGGCATATCCTCGATTTCTATAAAGAGCTGATAGAGCAGTTAGCTCTGCAAAAAAAAAAAAAAAAGATTTGAAAAGCTTGATGGTTCGACTTGTTTAGCACTGGAAATCCCAAAGTCATAATTGGAGATCGGTTAGTTTAAAAGAAGCAACGATAAAAAAATATTAACGTTAATGTTGCCTCTCTTTTGATCGATTGTTTTTAAAACATTTAAATTTGAAATTTTGTGTGGGTTCAAACATTATAAGTTGTTGTTGGAAATCCGACATCATTAATGTTGAAAGACGCAGGTTTTATGTGTCATTTGTGGTATCAGAGTAGAAAAAAAATTCTTTGAGATGATCAGAATAAAATTAGAGATACCTGCATGCTAGAGTAGGAAAAATCAAAGCAAAAGCAAAGCACAAAGGAACCTAATGCAAAGGATACTGAGATAAGAATGGGGAAAAGAATCGCTGAATTTTGTGAATTACTACAAGAACACTGTTACCGATGAAATAGGCAACCGCACTGTTACCTACTTTTTTTTGGTAGCATAAAAGGCACTCGATTTTGAAAAGTGGTGATGTAGAATCACTTTTTTTTTTTTGAGCACATTTTTGACACTCTAATATTTTTATTTATGAAGTATGAATATTTGTTTTAAAATGTTAGTGATTTTCATACTAATTTTGAAACGTATTGATGCATCATCAACTTTTTTTTTTTTAGAGCGGTGATTTTCATGCTAATTTTGAAACCTTTTTTTTAGAGTGGTGATTTTCATGTTGGTAATAAAACAAAAAACTTAGATAAAAAAATATATATATAAAAACAAAAAAAAACCAATAAAAATGTAAAAAAAAACAAAATTAACTCGTAAAAATTAAAAAATTAAACAAAAATAAATAAATAAAACAAAAAAAAACAAAAATATTCAAAAAATTTATCAAAAGAAATGACAAAATTTGAAAAAAAAAACATAATTTAAAGAAAAAAAAAATTAACAAAAAAAAAAAAAAAATAAAAACATCAAAAACATTTTTTTCTAAGTTATTAAAAAAATCCATATAATTTAAAAAAAAAATTTAAATAGAAAATTTAAAAATAATTTAAATTACAAAATTAAATTGTAGATTTTAGATTTCTGTGGTGAGAGTTGTGAGTTTCTGGGTTCGGAATCTCCATAGTGGACATTTTTGTGTCAACGTTTCGGGTCTAGAACAAGACCCATCATCAGGACAAATGTTTGTAAAAAAGAGAGAGGAAGAAGACAATATAAATACTTATCAGGAGTGCAGGAAGAAGGGGCCGACCAACCCAAAAAGTCAAATGCCAATTATAAGTTAAATACCAAAAATTAAATTTAATAGCTTTCTAAATTAATGGAGGGTTACTAAAAGGCATAATGTCTTTAAATGTAAACAAGGGAAATAAATGAATCTAAATAAAGCAAACTAGAGGGGTTAAAATAGCTATTTCTAAGAATAAAGATAAGGTTTCAATTTTATATTATTATTAAAGTAACATAATAATATAAAACCAAGAATCATTATAAAGGGAATACAAGATGAAACCCTAACAAGGAGACTTAAAAAGGTTGCTAAATTAATAATAAGATAGAAGGAAGGAGCCTAAAGGATGCAAAAAAGTTAATCAATGCTAACCATAAAAGGAAAAAAATTATTATAAAGATAGAAATCCAAAAAAGTTATTAGGATCAATTTTATTTTATTTTAATACCTCCTTAGGAATATAAAACAAAGCTATAACTAAAGGTATTTATTAATTTAAGATTGATATTAATGAAAAGAGTATATTAATATAAAGCCATAAATTAATATAAAACCAAGATTTAGTTATAAAGGAGGTGACTTAAAAGGAAATTGAGAAACAACTCACGTGAAGGTAGGGGTCCAAAAGAAGCAAATGGTTAATTAAAGTTATCTATAAAAAGAGGGGGGGGGGGGGGCAACATAAAGAGAAGGAATTCTTAAAAGGTATAAATGTCCATTTTATTTTAATACACCTAAGGATTAGTTAAAAATAGCTATTACTAAAGGTATTTTATTATTTAGGATTGAGGTTAGAAGGTATAAATGTCCATTTTATTTTAATAAACATAAGGATTAGTTAAGTATAGCTATTACTAAAGGTATTTTATTATTTAGGATTGAGGTTAATGAACAGAGAATATTAGTACCTTATGAGAAGGGGGAAGGATAAGAGGTCTCAAAAGAAAGGGGATGATGATAGATGACGACTTAAGGGAAATTTTTATATATAATAAATAACATAAGAAGAGCGGGAGGGCAAGGCCTAACACTCAAAGAATGGCAGTAATGAAAAAATCTAGAAAGAACACAAATTTTAAAGGTTCAAAAATGTCCACTGTGGAGATTCTGAACCCAGAAACTTACAAAATTAAAATTTAGATTAAAAAAAAAAGGAAAAAAAAAGAAGAAAAAATTAAATTTAAAAATTTAAATTGAAAAAATAATAATAAGAAGAAAACAAAAAAACAAATTTTAAAATTAACAAAAAAAAAACAAAATTTAAAATTGAAAAAGAAAATTAAAATAAAAGAATTATAATAAAAAAAACTATCATTAAAAAAACAAAAAAAATGAAAAAAACCACGTGCAAATAATTAAAAAACAAATATCCATAAATTTACTGTTTTATATAAATGAAACAATTTATAAATTTTAAAAATGAAAAACCAAATAAACTAAAAGATTAAAAAAAAAATAAAAATAATAATAATAATAATAAGTTTAATGAATAAATTTTAAATTTTAAAAAATAATTAATCTAAAATATTAAATTTAAAAACAAAGTTAAAAAAAAAAAAACAAAAAAAATTAAAACAAATTAAATTTAAAATAAAAAAATTGAATTAAAAAATAATAATTTTGAATTTTTTGAATTTAAAAAAATCAAATTAAAAAAAAAATATTAAAAAATAAAAAAAATAAAAAAATAAAAAAGAATTTTTTGATCGTGGTGGTGCCACCAGTTGGCCTCCCGCCCTAGTGGCGGCAGAGGCCGGCCTCCGCCACCACCTGGCAGGAGAGCAGCCTCCACGCCCACCCAGAGGCCGGCCTCCGCCGCCACCTGGGCGGGAGAGCAGCGTCCCCGCCCACCCGCCGCCTCTCACCATCCGCGGGAGGCCGACCAGACCCGCCCTCCAGCAGCAGGAGGCCGATTCCAGGAATCGCACTCCTGCCGCGGGAGACCGATTCCAGGAATCGCCCTCCCACAGCGAGAGGCCGATTCTGGGAATCGCCCTCCCGCGGCGGGAGGGCGATTCCGGGAATCACCCTCCCGCCGCGGGAGGGCGATTCCGGGAATCACCCTCCCGCCGCGGGAGGTCGATTCCCGGAATCACGCTCCCGCGGAATCGCCCTCCCGCCGCGGGAGGCCGATTCCGGGAATCGCCCTCCCGCGTCGCGTGAGGGCGATTCCCGAAATCGGCCTCAGGGTGATTCCCGGAATCGGCCTCTCGCCGTGGGAGGGTAATTCCCAGAATCAGCCTCAAGGCGATTCCCGGAATCGGCCTCCCGCCGCGGGAGGGTAATTCCCGGAATCGGCCTCCTGCCTAGCGGCCGGCCTCCGTCGTCCCTTGGGCGGGAGGCCGATTGGCGGCGCCACCACGATCAAAAAATTCTTTTTTTATTTTTTATTTTTTTAATTTTTAATATTTTTTTTTTTTAATTTTTTTTTTTTTTAATTCAAAAAATTTAAAATTATTATTTTTTAATTTAATTTTTATATTTGAAATTTAATTTGTTTTAATTTTTTTTTTTAATTTTATTCATTTTTTTTCTTTTTCTTTTTTTCTAAATTTTGTTAATAATTTTTATTAAATTTTGTATTTTTCTTTATTTAATTGATTTTCTTTTAATTTTTTCATTTTTTTTTATTATTAAATTTTATGTTTAGTTTTTTCATTTATTTTCTAGAATTTAGTAAATTTTGTATTTTTTTAATAATTTATTTGAATTTAATACTTAAAAAAAAAGATTTATTTTTTTATTATTATTTTTTTAATTACATAAAATTTTTATATTTTTTTATTTCAATTAAAATTGTGTATTTAAAATTAGATTTTTTTTAAGTTAAACTTAATATTTTCAAATTAATTTGTTTTTTATTTTATTTTTTATTTAATATATCTTTTTTTAAATTATTTTTAAAATTTTTTAAATTTTAATTTATTTTTAAAGTTTTTTAACTTTTTATTTTAACAATGTTTTTTTTTTCTTTATATTTAAAATTTAATTTTTATTTCAAAATTTAGTTGTTTATTGATTTATTTATTAAAATTTAATAATTTTTTTTAATTTAATTTGTTATTTTAATATTAACATTTTTTTTTAATTTAATAAAATCTAATATATATATTTTTAATTTAAGTTTAAATCTAATATATATATTTTTAATTTAAGTTTATATATATATATATAAATTTAAATTTAATATATTTTTCAAAATCTGTTTGTTTTTTTAATATATATATTTTTTAATTTAATATTTTTATTGTATTTTTTTTAATTTTTTATTTTAAAATTGTTTTTTTTTTTTTTGAAATTTAATAAATTTTTTTTTTTTTTTTAATTTAATTTCTATATTTTATTTTTTATAATTTCTTTATTTTTTAACTTTTTTCTTTTTAATTTAATATTTTTATTTTGTTTTTATTTTTATTTTTTTATTTCTATATATTTTGAAATTTGAATCTTTAATTTTTTTTTTATTTTTTTTTATTTATTTTTGTCTTAAATTTTAGGTTGTTTTTAATGTTTGAATTGAAATTTTTATTTTCTTCTTATTTTTTTTTATTCCTATATATTTTTAAATTTTAAGCTTTAAAATGTTTTTATTTTTTAAATTTATTTTTTTTCTTAAATTTTAAGTTTTTTTTAATGTTTGAATTTTAAAAATTAAAAAATGTTATTTCTATTTTTAAAAATGTCAAAAATATGACAATTTTTTTTTTTTTTGTTATTCCAGTGTCAACTGGTTTTGTTTTAAGGGTGTTTTTTCAATCCTTTTTTCAAGAAACAATTTTGTTTTTAGCATAATTTTATAAAATGTTGAAATTTGACCTTCAAAAAAAACCAAGTGGGTTCTGGAATACACTTTTTTTGTTTTTGGGGTGTTTTTTCATGTTTTTTGAGTCTTTTTGGGCTAGAGTTCTCGTTTTGAGGTCAGGTTACCTATTTCATTGGTAACAGTGTTCAAGGTGTTGTAGGTCGGGTAAGAAGATTTATTTTGATTATTTTACAGAAGTTGTTTTGAATGTCTAAAGAACAACATGGGAGTGAAATTTCAGAGGAGAAGATATTTTCCTTACAGGCAGTTGAACTTCCCATGTTTGAAGTCACTGTTTAGTAATGTTTAAACATAAGATTGATTGAATGACTGGTTTGATTCAAAAAGTAAATTGAAGTAAAAAATGTTTTGAATTTAAAGTCAAATAGAAGGGTGGTTTTCTCTAGCACTGAAGACATTTAAATGATTTAAAGAATTTTGTGAAAACTGAAGAATGATTTAGGATTACTTAAGTATTGTTGAAGATGATGATATTGATGGGTGAAGAAACAGTTAGACTGAAGACTGGATTCAATAGATCTGAAAGGAGAGTCATTACAACGATTGAAATTTGAAATTTGTAGAAGCAAGACAAGATTTGCGTACAAAAACATTTCCAGAATAAATTTGTACTGTCTGTTATGAATTTTGTAAATATTGTTAAGAGATCATATTGAATCTTAACTGATCTTAAAAGATGAAGTGTTCATTATGAAGAGTAATATGAGAAATAGTTGCTGACTGTATGAAGTCTTTTGAATGAAGAATGAAATAGTGGATACATGAATCATTTGGCAAAGATTTAATTGATGGAATGGGAATTAGTTTTAAGACATATTTGAAGAAAATTGGTAGGCTTGAAAAGATACCTTGATGTATATTGAGGTAAGATTATACAGGTACAATGGTGATTCAGAGTGAAGATCAGATTTTGAATCTGATAGATTTCAACACATAGAGATACAGGTTAGATGAATGGTGAAACAATATCACACAGAGATCTTGAAGGTGAGATGGTAAGTGTTATTTTAACTCTGGTTTGAAGATTATGTTTGCAGATAAGGAGGAAGTATCTCAGCAAAAATAGGTCAAGGAAGTTGGCAAGTGTTTTCTAAGTGAAAGAAGAATGTGGCACAACCTTGAATAATTCCAATAGAGGTTGGATAAAAAGGACAATTGTGTTCTTAAAAGGTGCAGATGAGTTGAAGCCTAGAAAGAGCATAGAGGAATGATCAAGAGGTTCGAGAGAATACAAAACCAATGATCTCTTAGTGTTGTAGGATTTAGAACCATTCATCTCAATAATGGTTAGTTTAATGATGTACTATGTGTTCCTACCTTGTCATGCAACCTTCTCTCTGTTTATCAGATAACTCATTCAGGTGAAGGGAAAATAGTAGAATTCTCACCTCATGATGTTGTAATCAAGGAAATCAAAGATCCTAAACATATTTTAGCTACTTGCATTGTTGATGATTCCACAAGGTTGTATCATGTCTTCCCTCCGTTTTTGTTTCTCATAATGATGATATGAGCAAACTTTGGCATGAGCAATTTAGTCACTTAAACTATTGCTCTCTTCAAACTCTATGTAAGGAAAATATGGTGACGCGTCTTCCTATGGTAACTTGCCAAGATGGTGTCTGCTCCGGATGTGTACTCAGAAAACATCATCAGGATAGTTTTGAAAACGTGCCTCTTGGCACGCTTCAACCCCTTTGTAGCTTGTGCACAGTGATTTATGTGGACCACTTCATGTTGTTTCTTTCTCTGCTTGCAATCGCTTCTTAACTCTCATTGATGATTTTTCCAGATGCACTTGGGTATACTTCTTAAAACTCAAGAGTGAAGTTTTTAACATGTTCTTGGCCTTTAAGGCCTTTGTTGAGAAACAATCTGGACATCAAATTCTAAAGTTAAGATCAGAAAATGGAAGAGAATATGTTAACAACAAATATATCAACTTTTGCACTGAGCATGGCATTCAATTGCAACATACTGTTCCATATACGCCACAAAAAAAATGGTGTAGTTGAAAGGAGGAATCACAACTTAAAAGAAATGGCTAATTGTATTTTTCAATCTAAAGGACTTGGTCTCAATTCTTGGGCATAAGCCATTAACTGTGCAAATTACATAGTAAATTTCACTCCTACTAAGGTTTTAAAGAATATAACTCCAGAAGAATCTTGGAGCTCAATCAATCCAGATGTAAGTCACTTTCGTATTTTTGGAAGTGATGCTTGGGCCCATATTCCAAATGCGAAACATAAAGCCTTAGAACCTAAGAGTGAAAAATGAATTTTTGTTGGATATTCTGAAGATGTCAAAGGATATAGACCTCTTCAACCAAGATAAAAAAATATAATCATTAGAAGAGATGTAAAATTTGATGATAATATATCGGCATGCAAGCCTAGTTCAGTAGGTGTGCCACCTTTGGCCTGCGAGCCTGATTCGGCATATGTGCCACCTCTATCTCTCTCTTCTATTTTTAATAAAATTCGTTCTAGTTCAGTTGATGACAGTGAGGTTGACAATCCTCCTCCACCTCTTGAAATTGTTCCTTTTACTCCACAGCTTCCAAGATGGGTCTGCTCTACTCAGGATGCAGCAAGTTCTCTTGAAGGTGACCCTGTAGATCGACGACGTACACGTTCTCAGTTCAAAAGAGCCTCTTCCTTATTGGCTCAACTTCCAGAACATCTAGATCCAGAAACCTTTGAAGAAGCCTCCGGTCATCCAGATTGGGATGAAGCTATGAATGAAGAATATCTCTCCTTATTGGCTAATGATACTTGGGATCTTGCTCCTCTTTCAAAAGGAAGAAAACTTGTCAGATTCAGATGGGTTTAGAAAACAAAGTTTGGACCAGATGGAAAAGTAGTAGACATAAAGCTCGTCTTGTCGCTAAATGATTTTCACAAGTCTAAGGAATTGACTATACTGAAACCTTCTCCCCTATTGCCAAAATGAATTCTATCATCCTTGTTCTTTCCCTTGCTGCCTTCTTTAAATGGGAAGTCCATCAGATGAGATTTGAATGAAGAAATCTACATGGAACATCTCCTAGCTTTATCCAAAGTCACTCTAGCATTTTTTGTCACCTTAGGAAGTCTCTCTATGGTCTCAAACAATCTCCTTGGGCTTGGCATGTGAAAATGGATAGATTTCTATTAGATAATGGCTTTTCTAGGCATCATTCTGACAATATTGTCTACACCAAGAAAGTGGGTAAGTCCTTCACCATCCTTATTCTTTATGTTGATGATATTATCCTTACTGGTAGTGAACTAAACCATATAAACCATGTGAAGTCTAGCCTCAAAAAGAATTTTAAAATGACAAACTTAGGACACTTGCATTATTTCCTTGGTCTTCAAGTCTTGCAATCCAAGGAAGGCATTACCCTCTCTTAGTCCAAGTATGCCTGTGATATTCTACACCACTTTCACATGGAAAAATTTAAGCCAACCCGTTCTCCCTTTCAGTCTGGAGTCAAGATTTTAGTCACTTGTACTACCCCTGAAGTTGATTTAATCAACGGTATTTACTTTCCAATAATTTCCGTTTCTTTTCAATAATTTTATCTCATCAATAATGATGAGTAAATCTTTTTTTTTTAATTATGAAATTAAAAAAATAGAGGCACAACAAAATCGGACTCAAACACGCTGGATTATCAAGAATGGATTTCTTTAAAAATTAACGATGCAGAGAAAAAGACGCAAGAAAGTACACTATTTTAGAGGAAGTAAAGAATGGCCACTCGCATTTTGCTGACTTATGGACACTATTTTGTGTGAATTCCTTTTTTTTATGCCCTATTGTTTAATCCATGTGTTCCCATTAATGTAGTCGATGGTCAAATACCTTGCAACTTTTTCACGAGTAGTGAGTTTTTGGCTCAACTCGTTGTTTTTGCTCTAACCCAGGGCTGCTATTTTGGAACTCGCCATAACTCATAGTCCTGCACATAGAGCGATGTGATCAAAACCAAATAACATTACATCCAGATATGGAATTCTGGTTGTGAGTACATGTCCTAAGAAGTGGCGATATATTAACGCTTCTAGTAATGAAAATGTGTAACATAACATAACATAAATCGAATAATATAGCAAGGGCTTGCTTTTATTTGTAATAGTCCTTAGCCCAGTCTCCCCATCCTACTGGGTATATAATGTTATCCATGTAAGTGTTAGCAAACACCACTGTGGATTAATCTCCCCAGGGCGTGCCCAGATAATTTGGTCCTTTGCTTGTTAACTTGCATTGCAAAAAGACAAAGCCCGTGTCCTCGGACGGAGAGCCTCCTTTCTGAGCCATAAATGAGCCATAATATACAGGGATCGAATTTAGTTCGCAGCTCTACCGTCAACAAACAGAAAAGGATTGCATTAATATTTATCAGCACAATTTTAATTAATAATGGAAAAAATCAAAGCGTTTCTCATGATTTGTATCTGATCTACCTGATAGATAGATTTCCCATTGCCGCATATAAATACAACAGCACCTTCAATGTAACAGTTTTCAAGGTAATGCCTCCTAATGTCGTCTAACACGGTATCTTGAAACCCTATAAATTTTCAATTGTAAAATGCACAACGATCTATCAAAATCTTCAACGCCACATCTTGATTATTTCTGTTGGAAAGGCAGAGGATTCAATCACATAAATAACACAAATATTTCACACATGAAACAATGAGTTGCGGCTCTTCAATTAATCTAAATCACTCTAAATCATAAAATTCTCTGAATACAATGAACCCGTGGAGGGTATTTAATCTAATTAACATGCACACACTCTCACACATAACTAAACTTGATCAACTTGCTTAACTCACTCTCTAACTGACTCACCAAATCTAACTGTAACTCAACTCAACTAATTCACTTAACTATTTGTTTAACCTCTACACGCGGGAAGTAATTATATATTTTTAACACTCTCCCTTAATTACGACCGCTAAAATAAAACACAACTCATGAGAACTCAAACATGCCTGCTGTTCTATGTCTCAGCTAGGCTTAAAACTGCCAAGTTTCTTTTGTGAAACTCAAACAAATATACTACTAATGGCTTTGTAAAGATATCAGCCAATTGATCACTCATTCTACAAGGCTTCAAGTGAACTTCTCCATTACTCACAAGTTCTTGAATAAAGTGATATCTACTATCAATATGCTTGCTCTTTTGATGAAACACACTATTCTTGGATAGTGCAATTGTTGATGTGTTGTCACAGTATATCACTATTGATCCTTGCTATTTCTTCTTGAGTCCATCCAATACTTTCTTAACCATACTGCTTGACATGCTGTTGAAGTTGCTGCTACATATTCTGCTTATGTTGATGATAATGTAACAATAGGCTGCTTATTAGGTTCCCATGCTATCACTCTTGAACCGAGATGGAAAACATAACTGGATGTGCTCTTCCGATCATCCAAACTTCCTGCAAAATCACTATCTATATATCCAATAAATTCTTTCTTTTCTGTACTTGCATACATTATGCCATAATCTCTGGTTCCTACTATGTATCTCAGAACTCTTTTTCCAAAAATCCAATGTGTGTTTTTTGGAGTCTCCATAAATCTGGGAATCAAACTTACTCCCTGCATAATATCTGGTCTTGTAGCTGTGAGATACATGAGGCTGCCAACCAATCTTTTGAATAGAGTTGGATTGACATCTGCCCCTTCATCATCCTTACTTAACTTTGTACCTATTGCAACTGGTGTAGGTACAGGTTTGGAATTATCCATCCTGAATCTTTTCAACAAATCTTTTACATAATTATTTTGGCAAATAAAAATACCTTTTTCAGATTTCTCAACTTCAATGCCAAGAAAATATTTTGTGGGACCTAGATCTGTCATCTCAAATTCTTTCATCATGGTTGCTTTAAATTCATCTATCTCAAGATCACCTGTAAAAATCATATCATCAACATATAAGCAAACTATCAAAATCTGTCCATGCTCATTTACCTTTGTGTATAAGGTAGGCTCAATGCTGCTTCTACAAAATCCATTCTTGATCATGTAACTGTTGATTCTGCTATACCATGCTTTAGGTGCTTGCTTCAGTCCATAGAGTGCTTTCTTCAATCTATAAACTTTATCCTCTTTTCCTTCAACTTCATAACCTAGATTCTGTTGCACATAAATTTATTCTTCTAAAATTCCATTCAAGAAGGCTGATTTGACATCCATCTGATATACTTTCCACTTGTTTTGAGTTGTTGTCGCTATAACTGTTCTTACAGTATCCAATCTGGTGACTGGAGAAAATTTTCTCCAAAGTCTATTCCCGATTGCTGTGAGAATTCTTTGGCTACAAGTCTTGCTTTAAATCTATCAATCTCACCTTTCTCATTCACTTTGGTCTTGTATACCCACTTCACTCCAATGAGATTTTTATCGTTTGGAAAATTAACCAAATCCCATGTATCATTATTTTCAATTGAATTCATCTCTTCATCCATGGCTTGCACCCAATTGTCATCTCTGATTGCTTCTTCAAACGAAGAAGGTTGGAATGCCAACAATGCAAAATTTGAACTAACATCTAAATCATCATAAATATCTTTCAGACTTCTCATATTTTTCTTACCATTGCTTGATTCATTACCTGATTCGCTGGTTGGAGAATTCTGGTCTTTTGATCTGCTTGAAGATCCATGCTGCTCTGAAAATCTTGGAGTCCTTGCTGGTGTGACTCTATTTGGTGTCTGCTATTTTGGTTCTTGCTGCTCCTCTTTTTCTACATCATCATCCTCCATCAATGGTGTTTGAGCATCGATTAGTGTGTCTACAGTCCCATTCCATGACTCTTGTTCTTTGAACACAACATCTCTGCTAATGGTTGTCTTCTTTGAGACAGGGTTATACAATTTGTAAGCTTTTGACTTCTCACTATAACCAGTAAGTATACATTTTTCACTTTGATCATATGATTTGCCTCTTATTTGCTTAGGTACATGTGCATAGGCTACACATCAAAAAACCCTGCATGACATACCTGACCATGCTTCTTCTGGAACTCTATTCATCACGCTCTTTGTAGGAGATCTGTTTATCACATAAACAACACATGCAACTGCTTCTGCCCAATACTCATTAGACAATTGTCTTGCTTTCAACATGCTCCTTGTCATGTTCATGATTGTTTGGTTCTTCCTCTCTGCTACACCATTCTGGTGTGGTGTGTATCTAGTTGTAAAGTGTCTTCTGATTCCATGTTTTTTGAAGTATTCATGGAATTCCTTTGAATCGTATTCTCCACCATGATCCGATCTTAATACCTTGATCTGTTGATCACTTTGGTTCTCCACCAAAGCTTTGAACTCTTTTAACTTTGCAAAAGTTTCAAACTTCTGCTTCAAAAAGTAAACCCAAGTCTTCCTACTATAATCATCAATAAAGTTGAGGAAGTAACAGCTTCCACCAATCGACTGTGTCCTCATAGGTCCACACAAGTCGGTACGCACCAATTCCAGTGGTTTCTTTGCTCTATAAGAAACTCCTTTCGGGAAACTTTCATGGTGTTGTTTGCCTAAGATGCAACACTCACACGTGCTAGCAGGTTCTTCGATGGGAGGTAGACCTCTCACCATCTGTTTCTGCTGCAATAATTTTAAACCAGAAAAATGCAAGTGTCCAAACCGAAAGTGCCATAACCAGTAATCATCAGAACATGCAGTTGTAAAAGAACTAACCTGATCATTGTAGTTCATAATGAGAGGAAAGAGTTTGTTCCTCATCATCTGCACCTTTGCAATAAGCTACTTTCTTGGGTATTTGTCGTAAATAATACACTGTTGCCCCTGAAAGAAAACTTTGTATCCTTTTTGCATCAATTGACCAACACTAATCAAATTACGTTTGAGTCTAAGGACATAGTATACCTCTGATATGGTCTTTGGCTCCCCCTGCTTGGTCACAATGTTGACCACTCCTTTGCCATCTATAGCCACAGTCTTGTCAGTCCCCAACTTTACCTCTGTCTGCACTGAGACATCCAAATTAGCAACCGAATTCTTGTTGCCTGTCATGTGGTTATTGTAACCACTGTCTAATAGCCAGACCTTATCAGACGTTTCATGCATGGTGTTTCATGCTAGAAACATAGAGTCAGTATTTTCTGTACTAACATTAGCTCTATGATTGCCTTGATCTGCAATCTTCTTCCTACAATCACAAGCATAATGACCAAATCTATTGCAGTAATAGCACTTTACCTTTGATTTGTCACACCTTTGACTGTTATGAAAGCTTCTGCTGCTGCTGCTTCCACGTTGATGCTCATGACTATCTCGACCATCTCTGTGACCTCCATAGTTGCTGCCTCGTCCTCTGCCTCTCAATCGACCTCTGCCTCGACCTCTTGAAATATAGAATTGACTTTGGAAGGCATTTTCCAAAGTGGAATCCTTATTTCTGTCTATCCTTGCTTCATGCGATAGAAGAGATCCCATCAACTCATCAATTGTGAGTTTTTCCAAATCGTTTGCTTCTTCTATGGATGCCACCACAACATCAAATTTGGTAGACAGAGATCGAAGAACCTTGTCAATCACTGTTCGATCTTTAACATCTTCTCCATATATTTTTAGCTGATTGACGACAGACATGACCCTATTCATGAAGGAATCAATGTTCTCTGTCTCCTTCATTTGTAGACTTTCAAAGTCTCTTCTAGTATTCTACAGTTTAACAATGTTAACTTTGGCCATACCTTGATAGTTTGTCGCCAAGGTGTTACATGCCTCCTTTGCTGATGAGGTTGTCATGATCTTCTGGAACACGGCTCGATCTACTCCCTGCTGGATCAGAAGCAACGCTTGCACATTCTTCCGCTTATCTTTCTTCCATTGTTCCCTCTTTGCATTATTGAGAGCTCGTTCTTCTGCATCATCTTAAGGTTCTGCAAACCCATACTTGACATGAAACCAGACATCATGCACTTTTAGCATAGTCTCCATTTTAATAGTCCACATATCGTAATCTTTCCCATTGAAAGAAAGAAGTTGTGGCTGAAAACTTGATGTGGCCATCTGGCCTCAAAAAAAATTCTCTGATAAAACCCTAAAATTTCTTCTTTTATATGTGCTTTGCAAAGCTCAACCTATAACCTTCAAATAAAACCATAGGTTTTATCTTTTATATAATTTTTTTTTTTAACTTTTATATAAAAATCTTTATATATTAAAATCCCTTTTAAAAAAAAACCTTATTATAATCCCCACTTAAAAAAAACTTCTCAAAAATCTTTGAGAGTTCCCTTTTGAAAACAAAACACTTCAGGTGCTTTATGTAAGACCCTTTAAAGAATCATTCGTATTAAATTTTAACACGAAAAAATTTCAAACCTTTTAAAATTCGATACGAATGGTCAAGAGCTCGCTAACGCGGTTCAAACCTTTTTGTTCAAACCTTCAAACCTTTTCATTTTTAACGCAGTTCTCTAAAGTGAGAACCTGCGTTATAACGCTCTGTCTATAATTAACAGTTGTTATAGCATAAAAATGCTGAAAAAAAATTCCTTCTCAAACACGGATGATTGCTAATCTATTTTTCTTCCATTTTCTATGACCTCTCTCTAATACCAATATGTTGGAAAGACAGAGGATTCAATCACATAAATAACGCAAATATTTCACACATGAAACAATGAGTTGCGGATCTTCAATTAATCTAAATTACTCTGAATCATAAAACTCTCTGAATACAATCATACATAACTGAACTTGATCAACTCGCTTAACTCACTGTCTAACTCACTCACCAAATCTAACTGTAACTCAACTCAACTAATTCACTTAACTATTTGTTTAACTTATGCATGCGAGAAGTAATTATATATTTTTAACAATTTCCACTCAAGTCAGAAGTAATTATATATTTTTAACAATTTCCACTCAAGTCACCATGACCATATGAATTCTGCATCATCCTATCCTTTAAATCAAATTACCCAATGCATTATTCACTAAGATGTTAACTGCCAATGCATATATATAACTTACCTCAAATGTGATATCTCTGGCTGTGAAATCCGAAGCTAGCACGTTGACCGTTGTTGTGAAATATGTCCCACCGTTGGATTGGGTATTATCATTCCAAGTGATGAAGGTGCTATTACTGCCTGAGCCACTCAGAGTTATGAATGACATACCTGCAGGAATTTGCACCTACTCCCTGCAAGGTGGATAAAAGAAGGAACAAAGAGTTCAGTTTCTGTTCATAAAAACCCCAACTTATTTAATCCTTCTCTAATGAATTATACAGATCTTCATAAAACGTTCCATGACGAACAGTTTTCCATTATGAAACCTAACTATTGTTGCAATTGCTCCACGATGAAACCTAACCGTTGCTAATGAATTGAAAAATGCAACCATACACTATATATGCAGCCCTGACCGTAAATCCTTTCTCTGTTGGCAAGTTTCTATCGACATTTCCGATTCAGCCCAGATGACTGATAAAATTTATTATACAGTTGGATAATGCTTCTGTTATGAAAGAAGCTCAGCTCTTCTAATTATGGTTTCATGAATTACTTACTTATATGTGCCGGAATTAACTTTAATGGTGACCGGGTTCGTGTTATTCACTGGAAGTGAATTAATGGCGGCCTGGACGGTAGTGAATTGACCTTTACCATTCGCATCTACTACGCTAGAGACGTTAGAGATCCCCTTCGGGTTTACAGTCCAACAACTGTTCAATTGCGTGAAATTGTTCTTCCAATCACAGTAGGCAGGTTCCATAATAAACAGTTGCAATGCTACAAGAAAAGAAGTGATAAGAAGTAATCCTCGAAATTTCGCCATTGCTGACGTTTGGAAAGGAAAAGACAGATTCACGAATGAATGGTTTTCAGCAGTTTCGTAATATCCGTCTTCTCAGTGAACTTTATGTTAACAAAATTGCTAGTAGACGTTTGCAGAGGGAGTCAGCTAATAAATGCTTCGTCCTGCAAAAATCAGTTGGGGCAATTGCATGGATAGCGAAATCATGTTCAAACTGTCTTGGTCAAATTTCGACCAAATACAGGAACGACGGAGATACCATTTTAGTATCGAAGTGTACTTTTTGTTTATAGTTTGATTTGGTAGTGATTTTGTAGTATTATTATTTCAATTTTTTCTTTGCGCCTGCACTTTAGTATGACGCAGAACTACGGTGGGTTAAAATGCAACCATAAATAAAAATTTAAATACATATAATAAAACAACAAAATTAATATTCTAATTTTGTTTCTTAATAAAATTATAAAAAAAATACCAATTAAAAATCGTAATAACAATATAACAATTTTATAAATTTAACTAATAAAATTATAACTAAAAATTAAGTATGTGAATATATATAGACAACATAGATTACCTTTATCATAATTTTACTACAACTCTCTCATATTCTATTAACAAGTTCTCAATTGAAGTCTCAAATAATAAAAGAAATAGCAAAATCAACCTATGGTATGACAAAGATTGTAAAAGTGTGAGGAGAGCAATTAAGAAAGTTGTTGATGAATCTCTCAAAATTAACAAGATAAAAATCTACAAAGCCATAACTAACAGGAAAAAAAGGCAATATATTCGTAAAACACAAGAGAATCTCTTACACCTCTCTAAGGTGGCTCCTAAGAAATTCTGGAGACAAATTCTAACTAGGAAAACTAAAGATAATAATAAAATTGTTTTACACGACTTGAATTCCTATCTTAAAAAGCTTTATGAATCTCCAAATGCTAGGGATTTTGAAAACCTGCTCACAACGAAAGAAGTTTTCTCATTAGAAGACATTGATTTTCAGGTTAAAAGCCTAGAAAATGGGAAAGCTAAAAAATTGAAGGTTACTAGGCGGAAATCTTAAAAATTCGAGGTCCTGTCCTCATCCCCCACATCCACAAGTTTTTCAGCCAAGCGGTCAAGAAAGGGTTCCCTAAACCTTTGACTCAGAGCCTCATTATCCCTATTTTTATAAGTGGGGATACAAATCACCCCTCTAATTATCAAACAATTATGATCAGCTCTCTCTTAACCAAGTTATATGATATTATTTTGGAAAAGAAGTTGAGCATTTGGCTTGAAAGTGAAGGTGAGCAGGCTAAAGGCCAAGCGGGTTTTAGAAGGCAGCACTCAATAACGGACCACCTTGTTACGCTTAGGATCATTGTGGAGGAATTACGCAATGATAAATCCAATCTCTTCTGCTGCTTTGTGGACTTTAAAAAGGCTTTCGATATGGTTCTTATAAATAACCTATGGAATAGATTAGAAGAGCCAAATGTTCCTTTCGAGCTAAGAGCAGCCGCTATAAGATTATAAGAGAATGTAATTGCCAAGTTAAAGAACAATCAGGGGTTGTCGAAAGATATTAAGTGTAATATCGGAGTTAAACAAGGTTTCCCCCTCTCCCCTACCCTATTTGGCATATACATCGACAAGCTAGAAGGTTGTTTAGAGGAAGCAGGATGTGTTGGCACGATCTTAGTTGGGATAGTCATCATCCTTCTTCTCTATGCTGACGATATTGTTCTTCTCGCAAGGTGCCCATCTGATCTTGATAAGCAACTTAGACTTCTTAAGGATTTATGCTCTACCATGGGTATGCCTGTTAACACTGACAAAACAAAATTTATGATTATCGAATCCAAGAAGGACACTTACGCTAATTTTATGTATGACAATAGTAACGTGAAGGAAGTTTCTTCTTACAAGTACCTAGGAATTGATATTCATCACAAGCTCAACTGGAACTATAACATTCATAGAAGGATTAATGGGGGGTGGAAAGCTTATTTTGGTCTTGAAAATAATTGTAAAATGACAAACCTCGTAATGTGGGATAGAAAGAAGCTCCTCTTTGAAACTTTAGTCACTCCTGTTATCTTATATGGATGTGAGGTTTGGGGTTGTAGCATCTCTAGATAATCCTGGAGAAAGATTGAGAAATTCCAGAAGCGTTTTATAACGTATAGCCTTAAAATTAAAAGCAATACACCCTATCCTATTCTCCTTATGGAAGTGGGTATTTCCCCTATCGAGAGCCTAGCTATGACTAGGCTTATGTTGTGCAAGCACAAGCTCAATAGCACAGGAGACCATAGGCTGCCTAAGCTAGCTTTAAATTCCAGCCAAAACCACCTAAGGCTTAAACGAGGTTGGTATAAAGACACCAGGGCTTGGTTAAACCATTGGGAGATCGAAGAGAATGTTGCATTGCAAAATATCAATAACATTAGAAAAATTGTTACTTATAAGTTCAAAGAAAAATTGTGGTGTGAGAAAGATCTAGCAGCTAAAAGAAAATTAAGGTATTATAAGGAGGTCATCAACCCCACCTTAGAAGATCAAAAGTATCTCTTTGTTTTAACTAGCTCAAAGAAGAAAATCAGTATAGCCAAGATCAGACCGAACTCTCATGAGCTCCATAGTGAAACAAGTCATTGGACAGTTCCTAAAACACCATGGATGGAAAGGATCTGCCATCTCTGTGAGAATATGAGCATCGAGGATGAAAATCACTTCCTCTTAGAGTGCCCCGCGTACAACCACATTACAGCTCAATTTCATAATATTTGTTTCAATACTGACCTTCCTAGCCTTTTAAGATGTCAAAATTATAGTGAGCTCGAGAGGCTTCTCTCCAAGATTTTTGAGCATAGGAATAAAATCTTAAATCAAATTAAATAACTCTTTTCTTTAGGTCCGATAGACCAAAGATTGGTCTCAGTGGACATTAACCATAATCATCATCATCATCATCATCATCTATATATATATATATATATATAATTAAAGTTTTAATAAATTTAAAAATAAGAATATATGAAATTTATCAGCTCTGAAATATTCATCCTTATCTCTTTTCCTCCATTACGAATTGGATTGGGGTTTTACAATGCTTTGACTCCTATATCTGGATACAAAGGTGCCAATCCATCTCTTTTCCTCTTGATGTAACAAAGTTTCACGTTTGATAAATTGTGTGCTTCAAGTTTCAAGGAGCAGAACTTTTGCTTTGGTTGCTACAATATTAGGGGTCAAGGATATATTGTTGAAAATCTGTTCGTTCCTGGCGAGCCATAGTTTCTAGCATACAAAATTGGGAATGGTAATTCAAATCCGGGCCCAAAGAGGGTTGTTAATGAGGGTCAAGGGATATCGATCCTTCCAGGTATAGAAGAGTTCCACTACAGAGATTTTGGAGGGAGCAACAACATTTAGTCCAAGGAGAGTAAGAGTCTAGACTTAAGAAGCAAAGGGGCGGTCCAAAAACAAGTGGTCTATTGATTCTGAAGCTTGTTTGCATAATGCACATCTGTGGGGTCCAGTAATGCTTCTCTTGAGAAGGTTCTCACCTGTCAAGATTTTTTTGTGCATTAATGTCCAAAAAAAGAAATTTACTTTGGGTAGCACCATTTAATCCCATACCTGGGCCCAGAACTTTGCAGGAAAATTCCTTTCTCTCTGAGGTTGAAGCAGTGTGTATCCTTTGGCAGCGGTGTATATGCCTGAGATTCCCCACCCCCATGTACCTGCAACCTCTCTGTGGACCGGGGCAGCGTCACAGAGCTCATGTTTGAGCATTTCAGCCTACTGCGTGACATGGGCTAGGATGTTGCTGATGTTCCATTCAACCCAATTGCTAGCTCTATCCGAGACTAATATATCAAACAATTTTTTAATGCCTCTATTTTCCAAAATTCCACAGAGTTCGCCAATGCTGGTGTTGATTTCTAAGGGTGCGTGGCCCATAATTCTATCAACCCATATTTTGATTCGTTTTCCATTCCCGGGGACTCTCTAAAAGTGTTGCATGAAGAATTGTATTCCGTTTTTGCAAAGTGTCCATAACTGCGTGCTTTTCTTGCTGTATGCAAATTGGATCTTCCTAAGCGATGCTACTGGAATGTATTTCTGTTTGAGAGTTCGACTTGCTGGAGGCTCAGGCTCATTATGCATTTGCCACAGAATTTTGCATCCCAACGTAGTGTTTTCATTGTCTGGATCTCGGATTTGAAGCCCAGCATTGCTTAGAGGTCTTTTAACTATATCCCATTTAACCAAATGCAGCTTGCTCTCATTACCTTTGCCCCCATTTCATAGAAAATCGCGCACGAGCTTGTTTATTTTCCTAGAAATTGATTTAGGGGCCATGAGAAAGGATGCTTGGTAAACCGGGAGCGAAGATAAAACCAATTTGATGAGAGTGAGCTTAACTCTGTGAGTGAGCCACTATCTACCCCAAGCTACGATTTTTGCTTTAATTTTTGTTAACACTCCTTCCCACAGGGATGCCCTGTTTATGCCCAATGTTAATGGCAGCCCGAGATACATGATCTTATCCCATCTGGAGTAGCCCATATAGCCCATAGTGCGAGCTATTTCTTGTGTCTCATTCTCTTCAGCATTCTAGATGAGTACAACACTTTTCCTTTCACTTATCATTGCGCCGGAGACACTGCAGTAAGTTTGAAGGGTGGATTTGAGTGCCAAAGATATTCTACAGCAGGCTCCTCCCAACATGAGGGAATTGTTTGTGAAAAATGCATGGTTTATAGGATCCAGATCCTTCATAATTCTCAGTCCTAGAGCATCACCTGCTACCTTGTCCTACTCCAATTTCCTGCTGAGAGTGTCAGCCAATAAAATATATAAGAAGGGAGAAAGAGGGAATCCTTGCCGCAACCCTCTCATCGCTTGGAAATAGCTAGTTGGCCTCCCATTTACTAGTGCGGCAATCCATGGCCTATTGGTGCAGGCTTTGATCAAGTTTACAGATTCTTGTGAAAATCCAAAGGAGAGCAAGACTTTATAGAGGAATGAAAATTTTACTCGATCGAAGGCATTAGCCATATCCAACTTGACCAACATGACTTTCTCTTCTCGAAGATTACTAGAATGGATGGTTTCCTCGACTTGAATTAAATTATTCAATATGTGCCTTCCTTTGAAAAAGCCTCCTTGCGCAGTGGAGATGAAACTACCCAAGAGCGACTTAATTCTGTTGGAGAGAAGATTTGCAATGATATTATAAGAGGCATTACAGAGAGAGATAGGCCTAAACCTGTCGAAGGAGACTGGGTTTGTTTCTATTGGAATTAATGCAAGGAAAGTTGAATTGGTGCTACCCCCAATTTTTTCTTTCTGGAGGAATCCTTTAATCATTCTGATCAAATATGTTTTAATAATGTCCCAACAAATTCTGTAAAAATGGATTTTGAACCCGTCTGGCCCGGGCGCTTTATCTGGTTCCATGGACCAGATGACTTTACTAATTTCTTCCTCATTGATTTGCTGCAAAAGGACTCTGTTGTCAACGTCAGTAACCAAGGAGGGGATGTTGTTGAGGAATTCTCTATTTTCTTCTTCGCTGCCTTCATTCCCTTTGTTGTATAGCTTTTGAAAATGTGAGGCAGCAAAAGATTTGATTTTTTCAAAACCTTTAGAGTGCAACTGTTCAGTATTTGTGATCTTTGTGATGTGATTTCGAGAGAGCTTAGCTCTGAATTGGCGATGAAAGTAGGATGTGTTCCTATCTCTGGATTCCAACCAAAGGCCGCGGGACTTTAGTCTCCAGTACTCTTCTTCATTTTGAAAGGAGCGAAAGGATTTACATTGGGCATCTTGCTCTTTGTCCAATTCTACTTTTGTTATGTCTATGGTGTCCATTTCTCTCTGAAGCTCTTCCAGTTGTTGTACTGCTTTCTTCCTTTGACTGTTGGGTGTGTTTGTGGGGAGTTTGCTCCATTCCTTAAGTGCCTATTTTGTGTTTTTTATCCTTTGTTCCCAGACATAGTTTGGGGAACCATTGACAGGTTTGGACCAAGCCATTCATATTATCTCAAAGAATCCCGCTTTACCCCCCCACAGTGGGCTGAATTTGAACGGGATTGGGCCTATATTTTCGTATTCATCCAGTAAAAGAAGGATGGGTTTGTGATCCGATGTGAGCTTGAGGAGAATGGTTGAGGAAATTAGCCTCGTTTTCAGTAGCATGGTACTTTGAACTAAGAATCTGTCCAGTTTGGCCGAAATGTGATTAGCCCTTGTCCTATTATTGGTTCAGGTATATAAAATTTTCTTTGGTTTGAAATCTATTAAGTCCCATTGTTGAATTAAATCTTCCACCACATGGATCATTTGATCTTTACTATTTCTGCCTCCTCTTTTTTCTTTTGTATTCATCACTAAATTAAGATCTCCATCGATGATAATATTGTTTGGGGAGTGCGGTTCCAGGAATTCATTTAAGGTTTTCCAACAATCTTTCTTTTCTCAGTACAAGATTGGGACATACACATTGAAAAGGGTGAAAGTTAACTTACTTCCTATATGCTTTAGCTCAGTGAAGCTCCAATGTTGGGTCTTGGAGGAGCTGACAAGCTTGAATTGATCATCCTTCCATAGGGTGGCAATCCCTCTTGAGGAGCCCCTTGCACTTATTTCTTTCCCTGCATTCTTCTGCCATTTCTTTTTATTGATCTCTTGTAGGGCATCCCCTTCAATTTTTGTCTCTTGGAGCAAGAGGATGTGAGTTGGTTCCATTTTCATGAGGTCCTTAACTGCTTCGAATTTTTCCGGATTCCCCAAACCTCTACAGTTCCAAGAGACAATTCTAATTACTTACTAATGGGAGTGGTAGGAGCTGCTCCTTTTGGAGGCCTTGTTCTGGTGCTCCTTATGTTTGTCATTTCTATTGTAGGTTGGCTTCCTTGAGTGTTTTTTCTTTCTGCCTCTTCCTCCCTCGCTTCTCTGTGGGACTTTCTTCTTGCTCTTTTCACTGGCCTTTCAGTGATCTCATCCTCCGAGGAGCTTGGTAAGACTGGTATTTTATTTCTGGCTATATCTGCATATGAAGGAGATGGGGATGCTTCAGGGATTACCGTTGTCTGCCCTTAATCCTCGGTTCCTTTTCCATTGGGGGGGATCTTTAATTGTTCACTACTATCTTTTTTTACTTCTAGTTCTTCTCTTGATTTATTGGGCTCGATGCTTTGGTTACCTTCAATCGGCATAGATTTGATGTTCCCACCATTTTGTTCTTTCCCCGTGAACCAGGGGTTGCTTTCTTTTATTGGGCCTTTACCTCGAGGTTTTGTTGTCCCTGTCTTCTGCATAGTGGTCCATTGAATAGGTTTCGCATTTTTTCTTTCTTCGATGATCTTCTTTTTACAATGCCTTGCAAAATGGCCATAGCCATGATAGTGCCGACATTTGAAAGGTAACTGCTCATAGTGTAATTCCTTAATTTGCGTCCAATCTGCCACGACTAGCTTTATTGCTTCTGGTAGCCCTACTTCCAGATCCACTTCCATACAGATCCATGCAGAGGAATAATGATCTTTTCTCACTGCTTGATCTATGTACCTTTCGAGCGAGTTACCAATAGCTTGCATGTATTTCTGATTATAGCAGTGTAGTGGGAGATGAGGGAGACAGACCCAAACTGGAATGGCGGAAGGCACATCCTGTGTTGGGTCAAAATCAGGGTTCCATTTGTTCAAGTATAAACCTTGTGGCCCCATAAAATATGGTCCATTTCTGAAAATGAGATTTTTTCTTCTGCATTTTCGAAAACGAAAACAAAGCAGCCTTTCCCAACCAAGTGGCTCTTGATCCCGTCGGAGATGAGCGGCGACCAGTTCTGCTGTACCCAAGTGTCCACGGATTTTGGTGAGGGCCAGAGCCCTATAAACTGGCCAATAAGCCCTCTGTCTGAAATATTGATGGCAGATCTGCATATTTCTTCGACAGGAAACTTGACGATGGGGATGCAATCGAATTTCCTAACAAATTTTTGTTGTGTCTCAGATAGTGGTCTTTTGAGGGATCCGGATACGAGCTTCTTGAACGCGAGTAGTTCAGGCAGGGGAGGGGGAGGATCGGCACCCCCACCTGCCTCCATTAGATCTGTCAAAACTATGTAAATGCCCTCAGGGGTGGCACTGTCTAGGTCACGGGTAGCGCAGTCCGCCTCCAACCTTGAACGATTGCTAAAACAAACCCCTTAGCTGAGAATAATTTTTCAACATTAAAAGAATTTTGAATAATAATAATTTATACAAATTATTATTTATACAAATAATTTTGAATAATAATAATAATAATTTATGTTTTGTTTTATACAAATTTAAAACTAAATTAATATTATTATTATAGAAGAAAATTAAAATTAAAACATGTTTTTTTTATGAATTACTTAACATGCACAGACTTTTTAACATAAAAGATTTACCATAGTTTATAGCCCCTGTACTTTCGTAACACACTAATAGAGTAACACAACATTTTTCTTGAGTTAATTCAATGTTAACCTACTAAAAATATCAAATGAAATCCAACTATCTTAGTTTCTACCATATGTTAATAACTCGGTTAAGTGAATGTCGTGGGTATTATTTAATAGGTGTTATACTTCTTCTTTGCAATAGCTATGTTTATCAATATTGTAATAACGAGTTTAGTGTCTTTTTCGTTGTTCCCATATCTATTTTCATTATTATCATATATACTTTCTCGATGTTTCTCGATCTCTAGGGTACATTTATTTAATTGTTGTGAGACCCATGAGACACTTAGCGTTGACTCTACGTTGATCTTCAAACCGCTTGATCCAACAACGTAGCATGCAATGGGGCAATTAAGTGTAACCAACTCACCCCATCTCGTGCTGTTCAACTGCTCATTCTATTGCTTCTCTGTCGAACTCTCATGTCTGCCTCTTACTCCAATGGTGCTAGGGTTTTCCATCACTTCATGGTTATAAGTACTTCATTCTTCTTACCGGGTTCGTTGGGGGCCATACTTGTTTTCTTCCGTAGGCTTGCAACGATTTTTTTTTTCTTATGTTGCGACAGGTGACATTAGGGTTTCACAAATTTCTCAAATTTCTCGAGAGTAAGTTGGAAGCCGAAAACTGGTATCTATCCACACAGGTGATAGCTAGTCTTATGTCGAGTTCCTCCTTGTTACATTAATAAGTTCTCTTCTTTTTACCGTCGCTGACAAACAGGTTCCCAAATTCCCAGAGGCTTGGAGCCAATCATCCAGGGTTCGGGTTCTCTAATACCATCGTGTGTGTATATATATATATATATATATATATATATATATATATATATATATATATATATATATATATATATATATATCCTTTTTGTAAGGTTTAGACCCTTGAGAACATGACTAACTAAATATTTTGGTGCGTTACAGGTTAGGCATTCATACCCTTCCATTAATCAAGGTTATTTGGGTTGACGGCTTACAATTGAGCTGAGTAATGTATTTACACAATTTTTTCTTTCCAGGTTTCTCTTAAACTCACTCTTGAATTGTGCGAGGGGTTGAGGAAACTTCCTTTTTTGGACGAGAATATTTTACGTATATTCTTAAGAAAAAAACCATAGCGATTTTCCGACAGCCTTGAGAGGAACCCTAGATAGCCTTTTTATATTTAAAGATTGTGATTATCATCACCGAAATTACTTAACTACCCTTTCAACATGGGTTTACTTTTTTTTTAAGTTGTAACTACAACAAAGACCCCCCTTCTGATAAAAAAAATTCCATAAATTTCTTTGGGTTTATTATTGTTCCGCTCTAGCTGCACTAAATGATTAAATTGCAGATGTGGGTCTGTGAAAAGCTTCGTTGTTGTAGGGGATTTTATTTAATTTTTTTTATTGTTTACCTACTTTATAATTCGCCTTTTAGGCATGGATTGATATGCTTTTTTCGTTGCATATGTACCAAGAATACTCGTTGAATGTAGTAGAAGATTTCATTTACGATTCTGAATACACTGGAATATGAGGGTTATGGTTCTTGTGTTGTGTAGTTTTATGCATAATTTTCTTATTTCCTAGTTTTGTTTTGGGCTTGCGTTATTTATATATTTTGTAATGGGTGTTCAATATTTGAATTTTTGGTTGCAATGATAATTTCGTGTTTACAAAAATTTCATGTTTCATGGGTGTCTAACTAATTAGCACTTAGTGGTTTCATTGTACATTGCTCATGATTATGTGCTCAAAATTATGCTAAAAAATGAAAGTTGTTGGATTGGTGTGGAATCTAAATAATCACGTAGATCTTGTCGTTCTAAATTCGACACATTTCGTGGAAAACCGAAACCATATGCTCGTAGAAACGCATTATGTCCACTTTATCAAACACATAATTTTTTCGAAAAAAAAAATTCAGGGAAAACTCAGTCAGCATTCCGTACTCGGTCAGGATTCCATACTGCTGACTCGGCATACATAGTGGCAGGTTGACTTTGTCAACGGATTTTCTTTGATGAATGAAATTGTGCAAAGTGGAACTACTTGGTTGGTTTCAAATGATGAATTCTTATTGGTTGTTTTGGTGGCCAATCCCAGGCTACCACATGGCCCAGCCAACCATGTGGTAGCCCGATGGCCACTAAAATTGTGGTTATAGTTCGAGTGGAAAGGGTGGAGGTCGAACCCGTGACCTCCAAACAACGAGTACAGAGCTTTACATTCACAGCATCACTATGAGTCTTAATAGACTATGGGTTTCACATGGTTTCTTTTTTTCATATCGTTTGCACCATGGGGGAGGGGGTCAGGGTCTAGCTCCAGCCCTGGTCACTGTCGGGGGCACGACCACGGGCAGGAGGCTAGCCTTGCACCCCCCCACTAACCATAACATTAATCACAACAAAAACTTCACAACCTCCGCCAATGTGACTACTACGGTGTTAACCATCGGCAATTATCAATCCATTCGGCAAGATTTTAATAAAAAAATATATATGCACTGAAACCATACGACACGAAATTTAGACTATATGAATTATTGGGGAAATTAATGCCCTGACAATTTTGCCTGGTTTTTGGGAACATTAGCGCTCATTTAGCGAAGTTCTGGGCAGATTTGTAGGTTCGGTGCAAGATTTGGTAGAAAATGTGGAGCGAATAGTGAAAAAGGTAAGGGATGTCATAAATTGAAGATTTTTGACCAAATTCGAGGTAGAAAAAGGCTACACAAGATTGTTTTGGCATTTTGGAGCCATTGGAATAGGTTTCAAAGTTTTTTAAGCATTGTAAACATATGTGATCACACTATTGAGCATAATAGAAGAGGGCCAAGCCATTGGAAGCTGGACCAAGTAGACGTAGCCCAGGAGGGGTGAACTCCTTCATCATGTATTGTTGTTTTACTGTTTATGGTGATGTTCATGTCTGTTAGATGTTGAAGTTCAATGTTTTTTTATGTTAATTTTCTTAATAAATTCACATAAAAATAGATTAAAACTCATGGTTAACTTGAAATTTATCTCATAATCTTCAAGCACTTTGTTTATATTCTTAAGAGAAATTTAGAAAAAAAAAAAAATTCATCAAGTTGGTATCGGAGGACTAGGTTTACTTGTGCAAGGAGGATTTAATTATTTTGAAAGTGTTTAAATTCTTACAAGGTTAAAGCTCAAGAGAGGATAAGGCAAGATTGTGGGTGCAGGTTCTCTAGTTGGAGCAAGGAGAAGAAGGGCACAATTGCCATAATATCCACCACAATATTCACCTCCAGTTGTAGTAGAACCTCCATTAAGCATGTTTCATGAAGGAGGAAATGATAACATGAAAGAGGATGAGAAGGCATTTAGGAAGGCTTTCTTTGACATGGTAGAGATGGTGAAGGTCTTCTATGAAGAGCAGAATACAAGGTTGTAGGGTGAAAACTCCAGGCCTCCAAGAGGAAAGGGTTCTCTAGGAGTAGGAGGTAATGGAAATGGTGATACGCCACCATCTACCCCACCATCATCCTCACCACCATCCTAAACTTCATCTTCATTCTCTTCCACTACTACAACCCTTACGTATACTCATCAACATACCCCAAAATAAATTGGTAAATGATGCAAGAGAATTAGTCAAAACTTATAAGACCCTTGAGTCTTATTTCACATTTACTAAAGGGAGTGGGTTCCCTTAATCATTTTATTTATTTTCCTCAGTTTATTAGAGTTTGAGGAAATTCTAAATTCTAAATTCAATTTGTGGAGGATATGTCGTGAATGAATGGATCTTAGTAACAATTAAGTAACCTTAGGAAGAGTGAGGATTTGAGGGATTTGAAAGTTTAAATAGGGATTTTGTTTGAGAAAAGAGTGGAGCTGAAGAGATACTTTAGGAAAGAGTGAGAAATTACTGGATTTAAATTGATTTGGTTCATGAATCCATAATTACATAAATTGTGACCTTTTCAATAATTAGAGAGGGAGCTAGATATTAGAGAGTAGAGGAGTGTGTGAGAGGGATATGATCAAGGCCATTTTATTGCATATCAGGCCTGTGAATTGTGTAAATTATTGTATGGTTATCAATAAAATTGGCAGAAATTGTAAAGAAAACCTGTGTCTATATTTATGTAGTTTTATTTCGAGTTACGTGATAAAGTGCGGAGGAAAATGTTTTAGCAGAGGAAGCACCCATGCATTTTTCTCTTATAAGCTACAATCTATGTGTTGTGCATTTTCAAGTCGCTGAAGAAGACAAGGTATATTGCTGGCCATTAATTCTTGTTTTAGAAAGAAAGCGAGTGGTTGATATAACCCTGGTTGAAGAAAGGAGTTGTCCTTATTAATGAAAAGGTCGATCCTGATCATTTTTTCCATGTACATGATCCATTTGGAAATAAATTTTACCAGTTGCCTCAAGTTAATGAAGAAGTCTACTTCACAGAGAAATTGAAAGGTCAAATATTCAAATCCCAATGCTAAAAAAAAAAGGGAGAAGACTATGCGTTGGATGAAGGAAGAAGTCGTGACGCAATGAATAGCGAATGGAACGATCGAATGGTTTTAAAAAGTGGTAAGTGGTATATCGCATAGATCCATGGTGGTTTAAGGTAATTGCTAAAACTTTGCTATTAACTCCAGAATGCTACACGTAGCATAATTATGGGTAAGAAAATCACTTTTATCGCAAGCTTTTAAGGAATTAATTATCGTGCTACTGGATATGTGATAATCGTCAGATCTAAAAAATATTTAATTGGATGGTGGAGATCAAAAGCAGGAGCTTCTTCTTCCAAGGCCTTTTCGGTCACGGGTTTGATTTCAGTAACTTTCACAGTTTCCTCTGCGGCCTTCACCTATTCTTCCTTTGGAATCAATCCAACAGAGGCGGCAATCTTAGCAGTGGCCATATCCTCGATTTCTATAAAGAGCTGATAGAGAAGTTAGCTCTGCAAAAAAAAAAAATCAGATTTGAAAAGCTTGATGGTTCGGCTTGTTTAGCACTGGAAATCCCAAAGTCGTAATTGGAGATAGGTTAGATTAAAAAAAGAAAAGATAAAAAAATATTAATGTTAATGTTGCCTCTCTTTTGATCGATTGTTTTTAAAACATTTAAATTTGAAATTTGTTGTGGGTGCAAACATTATAAGTTGATGTTGGAAATCCGACATCATTAATGGTGAAAGACACAACTTTTCTGCGTCATTTGTGTTATCAGAGTAGAAAAAAAGAAGTCTTTGGGGTGATCAGAATAAAAGTAGAGATACCTACATGCTAGAGTAGGAAAAATCAAAGCAAAGTGAAAGCACAAAGGAACCTAATGCAAAGGATATTGAGATTAGAATGGGGAAAAGGACCGTTGAATTTTTTGAATTACTACAAGGTGTTTTAGGTTAGGTAGGAATATTTATTTTGATTATTTTACAGAATTAGTTTTGAATGTCTAAATAATAACAAGGGAGTGAAATTTCATAGGAGAACATATTTTCCTTACAGGCCATTGAAATTCCCATGTTTGAAGTTAGTGCTTAGTAATATTGATTGAATGACTGGTTTGATTCAAAAAGTAAATTAAAGTAAAAAATGTTTTGAATTTAAAGTCAAATAGAAGAGTGGTTTGCTCTGGCACTGAAGACATTTAAATGATTTAAAGAATTTTGTGAAAACTGAAGAATGATTGAGGATTACTTAAGTATTATTGAAGGCGATGATATTGATCGGCGAAGAAAAAGTTAGATTGAAGACTGGATTCAATAGATCTGAAAGGAGAGTCATTACAAAGATTGAAATTTGAAATTTTTAGAAGAAAGACAATATTTGATTACAAAAACATTTCCAGAAGAAATTTGTAGTGTCTGTTATGAATTTTGTAAATATTGTTAAAAGATCATATTGAATCTTAACTGATCTTAAAAGATGAAGTGTTCATTATGAAGAGTAAGATGATAAATAGTTGCTGACTGTATGAAGCCTTTTGAATGAAGAATGAAATAGTGGACACATGAATCATTTGGCAAAGATTTAATTGATGGAATGGGAATTAGTTTTAAGACATATTTGAAGAAAATTGGCAGGTTTGAAAAGATACTTTGATGTATATTGAGGTGAGACTGTACAGGTACAATGGTGATTCAGAGAGAAGATCAGATTTTGAATCTGATAGATTGCAGCACATAGAGATACAATGTAGATGAATGGTGAAACAATATCACATAGATCTTGAAGGTGAGATGGTAAGTGTTATTTTAACTCTGGTTTGAAGATTATGTTTGCAGATATGAATATGCAGATAAGGAGGAAGTATCTCGAGAAAAGGAGGTCAGGGAAGCTGGTAAGTGTTTTCTAAGTGAAAGAAGAATGTGGTAGAAACTTGAAGAATTCCAACAGAGGTTGGATAAAAAATTACAGTTGTGTTCTTAAAAGGTGTAGATGAGTTGAAGACTAGAAAGAGAAGAGAGGAATGCTCAAGAGGCTCCAGAGAATAGAGAACCATTGATTGCCAAAAGACCAAGTCCAGAGAGGGGATTGGTGAGGTAAGTGGTAGCAGGGAGGACTTGCTGTTGCAGAGGCTTAGTACAACTCATAGTGAGTGAGAAGATCATAGAGATGGAAAATAAAATATTCCAAAATGATGATTTGGTATGGGTGACAAGTAACAGACTTGTTACAGAAGAAACAAGGGTTGGTTTCAGCTCACCAGTGAACAAGGTAAATTCACCAAAGGAAGAAATTAATTTGACTATTGTTAGTCATAACAGGGGTACAGAGGAAATTCATAGACAGAGAGGGAAAATTTTCAAATAATTTGGACTCAAAAGAATGAGTAAGGAAGAAATTGACAAAGAGATAGCTGAGATAAAGACAAAACTTGGTTATTTGAAGAAGCTGATGCAGAAAGGAATGATAGAGGAATGGAAATAAGGCTTTTATGTGGGGAAAGGAGTTAAGTGGCCTGTCAGGGAATTATTTGCTGAGAAATTAATATTCTGAACAGTTGAGAATGGGAAAAGAGAATCCATTTGTAAACCAGAGAAAGGACCTATCCTTGGGGAAATAGACAGTGATGATAATGATGAAGAGATGATCTATACAGATCAACATGAGAGAATGGTGATGGTAGCATCTACACAGACAAGAGAGTCTCATATTTTTGGATTAATTATTTGTGTGAATGTACATTTGCAGGTATGAAACTTAATGAAATTGAGCCTGACCATGAAAAAGTGAAAGAGGCAGAAGCAAGAAAAACACAAAAGGAGATTCATAAATAAGTTCAAGACTTCAATTGGTGGAGAAAATTAAAAGGTATGAGTGAATGGTTGTGTCTTCTCTTATTAAAAACTTGTTGGATCATGTTTGAAGGTATTTTAACATGGATAGAAAACCAATGGAAAGTTGAAAGATAAAATGAAATAAATGCATTGCAGGTTTGTGAAGTGGAGAGAAGAGAAACTGACACAGAGAGCTCAGCTCAAGATGTTAAGTCAAGGAATATTTTGAAGGATCAAAGTCTTGTCATTGAAGAGAGAACGACATTATTTTCTTACTTGGATAAATTGAGTTATGGAGAGAATTGTGTAGAACAGGAAGATATTCTATAAACCTATGATAAAGTTGCCAAGCATAGTCAACAAGCTGCACTCCAAGAAGAATTCTTTGATGAAAAAGAAATAAGAGATGTTGAGGAGGAATTTCTCAATAACTTAGTGAACTATTAGAATAGTTCAAATAATCATAAAGATCTGATCATTGAGGCTTCAAATGAAGAGCCTTGTATTTTTAAAACTGATGTGTTGTGTATGTTTTTAGGTTTGACAAGTAATGGACAAAAACTGGACAATGTGCTTATGCATGTTGATGAATAAGTGATATTAATGGAAGAAATGGTTTGAATAGAAAAGTATTTTTAGAATTTATTTAATAACTTTGAGAATAATGGCATTGATAGGGAAATTTTTATAAATAAAGAAGCTGAAGATAAGAAAATGAGATTTTGTGATGATAACCAGAATGAAGCATCTTTAGTAGAAAATCAAGATAGAATTATTATGGTAAATGTGAAGGAATATATGATGATGTTGATAAATACAAAAGTTCAGGAATTCTGTGATTTTAAAATTGATTATTTTTATGAGTCTGTAAACCATGAAGAAGCTGGAGAAAAATAGAATTTTGTTTCTATTATATATGAAGATGAAACAACATCATTTTGTTGCAATGGTATAAGTACAACAGATGAAAGGATATTTCACAATGATATCCTCCAGGAGATTCTAGCTATTGAATTGTTGAATGATAGCCTTGTGTCAAAACAAGGAACACTGTGTAATGGAGATGAAAGTGCGGAAATGAAATTTGTTGATAGTTTCGTGATTTTTACAGAGAATCAACAGAAAGAATGGACGATAGAATTATCTGTGGAGAAAGAAAAACATAGTAATTTTAAATCTGACAATTGTGATGAAAATTTTGTTTTATATAGGAAATAAAAGCCATATGTAAATGACATGCTTATTAAAGATGACAAAATATTTAATTTGCTAGAAAATTTATTAAGTGAACCTGATGATATAGAGGAAAAGATTAACTTTCATATAAATTAAGGGGAAGCTGTAAAGTGCAACCAACGGGTTGTAAATGAAAGAGGTGAAATAGAATTGGATAGAAATTTCATAATTTCTATGGCAAAAGAGAATATAAAACAATTATTTGTCATTGGATTTCAACTGTGAGCAAAGTGTAAAAAGGAAATTGAGAAATTGTGGATGAAGAAGTCATTCAAGAAGAGAACTAGCAAAGAAGAGAAATTAACAAAAGAAATCTGAATCAACAAAGAAAGAGGAAAACAACAGCATAAGATTTGGAAACTTGGAAGGACTAAAGCAACAGTGACAGAAGAAATGAAGCAGCAGCATGATGAAAGAGATGACAAGTTAAAAATTAAGGTTTGGGATTCTGGATGATTTGACAGAAGAACACATGACCAGGAGGTCATGAAACTTTCAAATAAGAGAGTCTGATGCAGGACCATTAGTCACAACTTATAAGACCCATGATTATTATTTCACATTTAATAAAGGGAGTGGGTTCCCTTAATCATTTTATTTATTTTCCTAAGTTTAGTCGAGTTTGAGGAAATTCTAAATTGTAAATTAAATTTGTGGAGAATATGTCGTGAATGAAGGGATCTTAGTAACAATTGAGTAATCTTAGCAAGAGTGAGGATTTGAGGGATTTGAAAGTTTAAATTGGGATTTTTTTTGAGAAAATAGTGGATCTGAAGAGATACTTTAGGAAAGAGTGATAAAGTAATAGATTTGAATTGATTTGGTTCATGAATCCATAATTATATAAATTGTGACCTTTTGAATAATTAGAGAGGGAGCTAGAGGTTAGAGAGTAGAGGAGTGTGTGAGAGGGATATGATGAAGGCCATTTGATTGCATATCAGGCCTATGAATTATGTAAATTATTGTATGGTTATCAATAAAATTGGCAAAATTGGTAAAGAAAACCTTTGTGTGTATTTATGTAGTTTTCTTTCAAGTTAAGTGATAAAGTGCGGAGGAAAATTTTTTAGCAGAGGAAGCACCCATGCATTTTCCTGTTATAAGATACACTCTGTGTGTTGTGCATTGTCAAGTCACTGAAGAAGACAAGGTATATTGTTGGCCATTAATTCTTGTTTTAGAAAGAAAGCGAGTGGTTGATATAACCCTGGTTGAAGAAAGGAGTTGTCCTTATTAAGGAAAATATCGATCCTGATCATTTTTTCCATGTACGTGATCGATTTGGAAATACTGTTACCAATTTCCTCAAGTTAATGAAGAAGTCTGCTTCTCGGAGAAATTGAAAGGTCAAAATCTTCAAATCTCAATGCTAAAAAAAAAGGAGAAGACTATGCATTGGATGAAGGCAGAGGCCATGGCGCGATGAATAACGAATTGAATGATGGAATGGTTTTCAAAAGTGGTAAGTGGTATATCACATAGATCCATGGTGGTTTAAGGTAATTTCTAAAACTGTGCAATTAACTCCAGAAGGCTACACGTAGCATAAGTATGAGCAAGAAAACCACTTTTATCGCAAGCTTTTAAAGAGTTAGTTATCGTGCTATTGGATATGCGATAACTGTCATATCTAAAAAATATTTAATTGGATGGTGGAGATCAGAGGCATGAGCTTCTTCTTCCAAGGCCTTTTCGGCCACGGGTTCGATTTCATTATCTTTCATAGTGTCCTCTATGGCCTTCACCTGTTCTTCCTTTGGAATCAATCCAACAGAGGCGGAAATCTCAGCAGCGACCATATCCTCGATTTGTATAAAGAGCTGATAGAGCAGTTAGCTCTACAAAAAAAAAAATTGAATCTGAAAGGCTTGATGGTTGGCTTGTTTAGCACTAAAAATCCCAAAGTCGTTATTGGAGATAGGTTAGTTTAAAAAAATAAACGATAAAAAAATATTAATTTTAATGATGCCTCTCTTTTGATCGATTGTTTTTAAAAAATTTAAATTTCAAATTTGTTGTGGGTGCAAACATTATAATTTGTTGCTGGAAATATGACATAATTAATGGTGAAAGACGTAGCTTTGTTGCGTCAGTAAACAGCCCTTGTTAAAACTTGATATTAAATTTGAGCTTCTTATGTATAATGGTGAAGTGAATGCACAGAAGCTTGATAATTGAGTTCGCCAGTTGGAGGTCTACTATAGGATTCAAAACCTTCAAGATGATGACAAAAATTTTGAGCTAGCTTCCTTGAGGTTTAAGGGTGCAACACTTGTACGGTGGGAAGCCAAGAAACAAGAAGAGATGAAAAACCATGGTAAGATTTCAATCTCTTGGTATGATTTCATTGCTACAATTAAATTACAAATTTAACCTCTATCTTATATACAGAAAGCCATAATGGGCTGGGTCAATTTTAGACAACTAAAGGGACAACATGTTCAAAATTATACTAACGATTTTAGCAGAAGAGCACTAGAATTGGGTGCCAATTTATCTTCTCAAGACACTTTGTTAAATTATATTGGGGTTTGCACAACTATCTTAGACATACTATTCTCATGTTCAATCCCACAAACTTAGATGAGGTTTTTGTTCAAGCCACACACCTAGAAGCAAGAGGGGAACATAGCGCAAATGAGAAAAGTGATAGTTTCCTTGAGTATGAAGATAAAAGAAAGGGTCATTTTAATGGAAAAGGAAAGAAAAATGGTTATATTAAGTTATAAAAAGAGAAACTCACATGCAAACATTATTTGAAAAATGGGAATGATGAAGATCATTGTTGGCAACTCCATCCAGAGTTTAAGCCCAACAAACTTAAAACTAAAGAGAAGGAGAAAGAAGTTGTAATCATTGAACATGACATAGGTTCAGATTCAGGAGATTAAACCAAGATTATGGAAATGGGTTTTAAAAGTAAGAACATATCAAGCGCTAGTTCTTCAATTTTTTCTAATGTAACTCAAGATGATAATACAAGAATTGAACTCTTTCATATTTTAGTTATTTCAAAGCAAACCACAATAGAAAAACTATTCGATAGTGGTTCTAATGCCATTTTGATTTCTAAATACTTAGTTAAGAGGTTAAATCTAGAAACTGTTGCACATATAAGACCTTATCCTTTAGGCTGGATATACAAGAATGCAATCTTACAGGTAACAAGGAAGTGCATCCTAAGGTTTGCAATCAATTCAAAATTTCTTGATGAAGTTAAACTTGATGTAGTTCCACTTGAGATTTCAAGTATTGTTTTGGGAAGTCCTTATCCTTATGAAAGGAGGGAAATATTTCATTGTCATGAGAATAAGTACCACTTGTTCAAGAATGGAATTGAGTACATAGTTAGAGAGCATAAGAACAATATGAGTTTGTCTCTTATGCATGCAAGACAAATGAAAATAATAGTGAATACAAGTTAAAATTTTTCTTTGGTAATGTTCAAGCATAATGATATTTTGAATGAGACCTTTCAAGAGGATGCATCAAATGAAAAAGATTATTTCATTGAAGTTTCTAATGGTTATAATAAGATGTTTCAAGCTCTAACATGTTTCCTTTTAAAAGAGGTAAATAAGATGTGAAAGATTTGCAGTAGTCCACATCATTTTTGAACAATGATAGGAACAAGATGTATATGTTGAATGGTGCCAAAATAAAAGAAAAAGTTCCAAAGCAAGATGAAAAGGAAGGCATAGGTTCCGCAAGTACTTATTTTGGGTTTCAAAATGGTACAGGCAATGGTGAAAACACTTGGTCAAAATTCGACGCAAGTACAAGGCAAGACAAGCTGAAAACCATCATGTCGAAATTGTTCGAGGTGAGAAAGTTTTTAAGTTATTCATGTTCCCTTTGATTGGTGAACAAGGAAGGAACATGTTTGTTTCTTCAAGGACAATTTGTTGTTCTACAAATTCTAGGAAATTGCAACAAGATGGTATCTACAACAACAAGATAGAGTCTCTAGAATCAAGGAAAAGTATCAGTTTTCATGAAAAGCTAAAATTGTTGAATTCAAGAAAATTCTAGTGGATTGAGACTCAAAGGGTGAGGGGGTTGTAACCTCATCAGTGAAAATTTTAAGAACCCCTATAAATTTCTATGTATAATAAATGGGCGAGTCCCCATGATACATAAGGAAAATGGAAGGAAATTTTATCAATAATATAATGTGTATATATAATTTTTTTAGCAAATATCTCACCAGATTATATAATATTGTAAAATCCTAGTGAACCTTTAACTTAATTATAAAATCTTTTAAGATATTGGCGAATCTTTCACTGAATAATAAAAAATTCTAAAGGCTTGTTGAATCTTTTCCTAAGTTATATAACATTGTGAGATCTTTGCGAGTTCACCAAAGACTCGCAGAAGTTATCAAATTCACCGTAAAGTTAAATTTGTATTGTTCGCTACGTTGTGATTACGGTTCACTGTAGACACCTTTATAGGGATCAAAAGAGGCAATATCAATGCTCATTGATTATACTATAACTTGTCCGTAAAGAGAAAGAAGATACATCTCTAGGGTGCGCTCTAGTTTTCATATTTTCGATATTTATATGTATAAATATCATATACTAATTATTTTACAATGAAAAAATGCACTTTTGTGATAGTATGGCAAATATTAGTTTTGAAATAAAGCTAGACCTTTGGTAGTGTCCAAAGTTACTGTGATGATGAACTCTATTAACCAAAAATTTACAGCACCCAACGAAAATTAGATGTCACAAATGTCTTTTATTGGTCACGGTGTGTATTTTTTGGGAATCCATAAAGATTATGGTAGGACGGGGGTGCTTCCCCATCCATGGTTTTCCCCCCCATGTTGTTGTCAGCTCTGTTGGCTTCACGAGTGCCTTCGAGATGGTTGGTCCATTTTTCCACGATCCATGAACCGTGTCAAGATTTTTGTGCACTATCAAAACCCTACCCGAATGCTAACAGATCTCCCACCTCACTTCCCAATATACCTTATCAAAATCATCCATTTTTAAATGTAATTAATAAGCGGATAAAAATTTAATATTTACAATATATCTGGATTTTTATTCATGAATATTTACCATGGATATTATTAACTTTTAAATAGTTTTTTTACAATACCATGGGACAATACCTATAAGATAAAGATAAAGGCGAGGGAGAGAGAGAGGAGGAAATAAAATCATAATACGGTTGGCTAATAGCATGATTTATCAATACCATGGGTCATATATGTTTTTAGTTAATATGTTATGGATCTATGATCTTAATTATTATGTTACAATACCATGTGTTAATACATGTTATGGATTATCAATATCACATGCCCAAAAACCATAACTTATTTCAAAATCAAAATATTTTATAAATACTTTATTTTAATTTATTTTTATAATATTTTTAATTGAATCTAGAAGCAAAAAGGTTATAATTACTTTTGATGTATATCTAAACCCTGCATCCTCACCACTACTAAAAATAATCCCACAATGATTAAATTGAGGTTTTAATAAATTAAAAATGAGAATATATATATATATATATTTGAAATTTACATAATATAAATAATATTATAAAGAATCGGGATAGATACATCTTAACCAAGGATCCAAGAAAAAAGAGAAAGAAAAGTGATTAACAATGATAGAGGAAAGATAGTGCATGATTATTTTAATTTTTGAATTATTGTATTTTTTTTTACCTGATTGATCCAAAATATATTTTTAATATTTTAAAATCATTTTTATTTTTATTTTTTATTTTTTAAATTTAGATAATTTCTTAAATACAATAGAATGTGATCATATTTAAAAGAGAGAGCGATATGGAGGGGGAATAGAGTGGGGAAGAGAGACATAGATGTGGGAGAGACAAAGAGAGAGAGGAACGAAGAGAGGGAGGAGGGGTGAGAGAGGGAGGGAGAGATGGATTTCAAGGGGGAAAGAGAAAGAGGGAACAACAAATACATTGAGAGATAGGGGTGGAGAGAGAGAGAGTGATTGGATAGGGAGATATTAAGATGGAATGAGGGAGAGATGATACGAGGAAATAGAGAGAAAAGGAGAGCGTAGATATTTGGAAATAATGGGAAGAGAGAGAGAGGGAGACATATATAGGGAGGGAGGAGAGAGGGGGAGAGCGAGAAGGAGAGAGGGAGGGGGATAGTGACAGAGTTGGAGGGTGGAGAGAGAGGGAGATTATGACGGGGCGAGAGACAGATGGATGTGGGAGAGAAATGGAGAGAGATGAAGTAAGAGAGAGAGAGCTTGAGATAGAGGATACTAAGATGGGAAGAGAGAGACAAAATTGGAAGGGGAAGAAAGACATAGAGAGAGAAAGGTGGAGAGGGAGAGGAAGTGACATGGGGGAGATTGAGAGATGATCAGGGATATATGAGAGCAAGAGGGAATAAAGAGATAGAAGGAGAGAGAGAGAGAGAGAGAGAGAGAGAGAGAGAGAGAGAGAGGGAGAGGGAAACAAGGGGAAGATAGAGAGAGAGAAGGGGAAGAGAGATATTGAGAGGGAAAGGATGGGAGAGTGAGATAGATACATATGGAGAGAGAGTGTGAATGTTTTGGGAGTGATAAGGAGAGACAAGGGGTTATAGAGATATATATGGATGGGGGGGAGAGGGAAGAAGAGAAAGGAAAAGAGGGGGGGGGGGGGGGAGTAAGAGAGATATATATGAATAGGGAGAGAGAGAGAGAGAGAGAGAGAGAGAAATATATAGATAGATATGGAGAGAGAGAGTGTATGTTTGTGTATTGAGATAGAGATACAATGGAGGATAGGTATATACATGGAGGAGAGAGAGAGAGAGAGAGAGAGAGAGAGAGAGAGAGAGAGATAGAAAGAGAGAGATAGAGAGAGAGAGATAGATAGATATAGAGAGAGAGTGTGTATGTTTTTGTGTTGATATAGAGAAATAAATGGGAGAGGGAGATATAGATATAGATGGAGGGGGCGAGAGGAATAAGATAGAGACAACGAGAGATATAATATAGTGTGACATGTGTTTATGGGGCTGATATAGAGATACAAATAAGGAGTGATGGACGGAGGTATGGATATAAATGACAAGGGGAGAGGGGGAAGAAGGGAAAGACAAAGAAAGGTATGGTGAGGTGGAGAGGGAGATACATGAGAGAGAGGGAGGGGGAGAGTGAGGGAGATAAGAGGTAGATAGATAAAAAATGGAAAGTGGAGAGAGAGGGAATAATAAAAAGACACAAAAAAATTCAGACATAGAATTTAGATCTATAAATTCATGCGTGTTTTGGTTTTTCACTGAAATAGATGTATTGATTTTGGTGTAGTTGTTTATTTTTAATATTAATTGATCTCTTGCACTAGATGCATTGATTTAAATGTAGATGTCGATTTCTAATCCTATTCAATACCTTACACAAGATGCATTGATTTCAGTGTAGATGTTGATTTTTACTTCTATTTGATTGGTTGTACTTGATGCATTGGTTTTTATGTAGATATTGGCTTATATTAATATTTGATCACTTTTACTAGATGCATTTATTTCAGTGTATATGTCAATTTCTAACCCTATTTAATACCTTACACTAGATCCATTGATTTCAATATAGATGTCGATTTATAATCCTATTTAATATCTTACACTAGATGCATTGACTGCAGTGGCAATGTTGATTTCGGATTTGATGGAACTAAATGTATGATGTACAGTAATTTCAAAGTAATTGGATTAATATTGTGCATTGATTTCAATGTAAGAAACTATCGCCCCCCTCTATTTATATCTCTATATCCATTGTCTCTCCTTGTGTATCTCTCTATCTCACTCCCAAAACATACACACACACTCTCCATATCTATCTATCCCTTACTCTCCATCCCTTTTCCCCTCCCTCTCTCTTCCCCTTCTCTCTCTCTCTCTCTAAGACTCCTCTCTCCATATATGTATCTTCCTTCCTTCCTGTCTTTTCATCTCTCTTCTTCACTCTCTTCCTCGGTCCATCTATATCTCTATCTCCCCTTACCTCTCCTTCTCACCCCAAAAACATACACACTCTCTCTCAATGTAAGCACATGAAAATTATTCATGAAGTGAATTGACTTCTGTGTTACAGTAATTCAACCATAAACATAATACTTGAATTTTAATCCTAAATAAAATGTTCACTTACCCGAATTCTTTGCTTTGTGAAACTATAAACTATTTTTAATTGTCTATATTCTTATTATTCCCATTTTCCATCATCCAACATTGTTAATCACTTTGGATTCAAATGTGGTAATAGAAAATAACTACTATTGAAAATTATTTGGAGTTAACACTCTGTAAGTCATAATGATTGACTTTGGAGAAAAATACTATTAATATTGGATAGAAACAGATACAAGGTATGATGTTTACTATAAATTCTCGAGTTAAGTATTGGAATGGTCTATGATTTCAACTTCCCTTTTCAGACGATTGATATGAGAAAATTGAAAAACTAATAGGTGTGACAATATGAACAATAAAATATAATAGTTTCAGATTGATCACAATGAGTATTGTTTGTAATTATCCATATTCTTATTATTAACATTTTTTATCATTCAAAATTCTTACATTTTCACTTTGCTGTAAAAAACAATTTTCATCATTTTTCGTCATTCAAGTTACTAACAGTCTATATCATCTCAAAAGACTGAAATAGCTAAGAAAATTTAAAATTAAATTAAAAAAATTAATGCTAGACATATTTAGCATATTTAAAATGATGCAAATAATTAGATGTTCAACAAATTTTGTATAACCGCACACGAATAAAACTAGCCTAGATCCATCTTAGCCCCGAATCTATCAAGCTCCAAGAGGGATCAAATTTCTCAAGGTGAAAGCCTTTCCTCAAGTTTTTCAATAAAAAAAATATGTTTTTACCGCGAGATATTTGATCCCTCTTGACGCTTGATAGATACAGTGTTAAGATGGATCTAGATTGGTTTCTAGTGCTCTGATAAACAAAAAAAAGTGTTGCTAATTCATCCATCCAAATTATGGTGTATAATGCCAAAATTAGTGTTTCCAAACCTTTTCATTCTTAAGCTTTCCAAAAGTGATTTTAAATTAAGACAACAAATCAAATATGAACTATAGAATTTTTATATAAAATTAATTCTAAATAAAATTTCATTGGGCCCATTTTTCTTTAATCCCTAAGGAATAATTTAACACTACAAAAATCTACATCCATGGTCTTCATGTCGCGAAAAAACCTTGACCTCGACCTTAAGAGTTTTTCCTCGTTTTTCCCTCTAGGATGACATGTATTGTGGATATGCCCTCCCTTAAAATGCATCATTCACATTTTCCCTGTTCTCCCGAGTGTATTGCGTCATTTCTCAGAGATTTTTTAGCCCATATCCTTTCTACCACACTTCATTAATTTTTTCTAAGGTCTACGGACCAGGTCGATCTATCCTTATGGGTACCACTAACACGATTTTGGACTAATAAATGACAAGTCGAGATTAACTGTCTCTAATAGATTCCATGTGTATTTGAGACTTAGAAAATCTAGTTCTCATACTCGTGTGTTCGCTTGAGTACCTTTTTGGGTTTGGAAACTAGATTGATGTGCCCTAGTGGGTCTTCCCACTGCATATAAGATCCAATCAATCAATAATATGGGTTGAATGCCAATGCTGCATGTTCCTGGTGATAATTCAGTTTGATGCCTAGTCATCCTGACACCTCCTCTTTTGTGCACTATATAAACCTTCTGGGATAAGGCCTCTAGGATGATGTCATGCTTAAGTGATAAATGTCATATGGTGCCTCTGGAGCAGTGACATGTTTCACCCACAAACACCAAATTTTCTCATCACATTTCCTCCATATTGACATCATTCTGATGCCATATTGGTCCAATAAATTGCTTCCACGTGCCTATCACAAAGGATAGAAAAAAGGGTTCCAAGCCTTGTGATTTTCAACCAATTTCTTTGTCAAAATTTTAAACAAAGACCACCAGATTCAAGAATTTTACACTATCAAAAACCACCACTGCCTAGTTGCCTCTCTATTGGTCCTTTGTTATTTCGCTCTTACATGGTAGTCTAATTGTTCTTCTATTGGGCCAATGGTGCCATTCTACCACATCTATCAGTGCTTGTGTCATCTTGGGTGCTCTCTTTATGTGCTACTTTAAGTTCTTCCAAGCAAGTCTTTACAGGATTAGTTGTCAAGTGGGGGCCTCCCACTTTGAAACTCTACCAAATAAAATGAAACTACACCTCCTCCCTCTGGCAAAAGTTACATCATCCCGAGCTTCCTTTTTTGTGCCCTATTAATTTATTTTGGGTTACTCACACTGCAATGAGATTTATAAGGGGCTCCACCAACAACCAATAAAAATTCTTCCTGCTACTCCTCTATTAGGTTACATTTTCCTGAAACCTTGGTTTAACCATTCTGCTAATGTTTTTTCTATATTTGGAAAAATGATAAACTAAAGCATGCGCCAAAGGTCCTGTACCACTAATATTTTTATAATCTTTGAATTTTAGGGGTACAAAATTTTAATTCCCATAAATTTCAATTTGGGATGTCATTTTTCATCTTCCAAATAACACTTGAAAGTGTTGGAGATAACCCCAATTTCCAATCTGTGGCATAGAGGGAAAAAAAACAATTTTGATTTGAAGGATGAAGGACAGAAGTAGCAACGATTTCTTGTTTTGTTTACACTCCACCATGTATTCAACTCTGAGTTTAAAAACCCTGCAAAACCAATTATCTTGACATGTCCTATCCCTCTTCTGATTTGCCAAATCGTGGTGCAAACCACGTTACCGCCACACCATTAAGCCTCTGCACCTAACACATTCAAAATAAACGCCATACATTTGAATTTAAACACCCCACGACATTTATGTGGAGCCCAACAGGTCCATGTCACCTATCCCGCAACCAATCACACACCGATTGCAAAGGTTGAAGCTCGCATCACCATCTCGTTGCACCCCACGCAATAAAGCGTCCCCACCATACCACATCGATAGCCTTCTGACCAATTAGAGGCGTATCACATGGTTTAGTGCCAACATCAACTCTTATCCAAAATTGTACAATAAGAGATGGCCCACCTCTGCCACCTCAACGCCCTCTAACAAATGACGCTCTTTCACAAGGTTTGGGTGTACAGTCATCCGATGGGCTAATCGATGTGATAAAGCTTGTCGCATGATATTGAATTTTTTTGCGAAATCATTTATAACGGTTAAAAAATTTGGTTTAAATTTTTTTTTTTGAATACGCTGCGATAAATTTATGTCTTAAACTTAGGTTAAAATGCTTTTATCATATATATTGTAAACATAAATGTTTACAATATATATATATATATATATATAATAGACATAATGTATTAGGTGTGTAGCATGTAGAAGCTGTGTAGCATTCCGAGACTATGAAGACTGTGTAAGATAGTGAGCGATAAGGCAGTGTGAAGAAGAGTTTGCTTTGAAGAGCTGTGTGTCTAGCGACCAAGTAAATAATTTGTTTTTAAATCTAGAACTGAAGATTCTGAAGACTGTATCAATAATTTTTGTTATTAATTAAAGACAATGTTTTTTCTCACTGTGTATATTTATGCTTCACCTGCAAGTCTTTTTTTTGAATCTCTGTTTTGACAGAGGACATTTTGTTCCTCATTAACTGTTAAGGAATTATCAGAAATTCCAGCAAGGTATTAGAGCTAGTCTAGGCTCTCAGGAGTTGCTGAAGAAGATGAAGGAAGAAGAAGTTTGTTGAAGCTTTTCTCCAGCAGTGTGAAAGTTTAACAAGCCAGGTTTTTATCAAAAACAGAGTTGTTGTTTGTTTTAAATAGTAAAATCCATAGAATTGTAAAAGGAAATATTTCTCCAGCAGTGAGAAAGTTTGTTTGAAACATAGTCATGTTTTAACATAATTTTTGTAATGGTAGCAATGGCAGGAGCCAGTACAAGCACGAGTATGGGGAATACTCAACTCCCATCGTTCAATGGGAAGAAATATGACTATTGGGCAATCACAATGAGAGCCCTTTTTTCATATGAATATTTATGGGAGCTAGTTGAAGGTGGTTTAGAAGAACTAGTATATGAACAAGCATTTAATTCCTTAACAGAGGTAGAGAAATATTTGCTAAAGAGTAATAGAAAGAATGACTCAAAATCCCTCTTCTATCTCTATCAAGAGTTGCATGAAAGTATATTTCTAAGAATTGTAGCAACAAAGATGTCCAAGGATCCATGGGATACCCTCCAGACAGTCTATCAAGGAATGGAGAAGGTAAAGACAAGAAATATTCAATTAATGAGAATATATTTTGAAGTCATTTGCATGAAAGAGTCTGATACAATAGACTCAATATTCACATTGTTGATTGGGTTGGTTACACAAATAAGGTTTCATGGAGAGACAATTGAAGATAGAAGAATAGTGGAGAAATTATTGAGGAGCTTACCCTCAAGATTTGATGTGATAGTAACAACCATTGAAGAGACAAAGGATCTCTCAATGTTTACTGTTGATGAGCTTCATGCACCATTGATGACACATGAAGAAAGATTGAGCAGAAAAAAAACTCATGTTTGAAGCATGCCTTCAAGACCCAAATGTCCTTTGGAAGAGGAAGAGGTCAAGGAATATCAAACTACAGAGGAAAAGGTAGAGGCAAAAGTCAAGACAGAGGAAGAAACAACCTTGCAAGTACAAGTGGAAGGGGCAGCAACCAAGGTCAGAATAAAAGCCAAGGAAAAATCCAACAAGGTGGACAAAATGAAGCACATGGACAAAGGTATGATAAATCCCAAGTCCAATGTCATTACTGTAATAATTATGGGGACTATGAGAATGAATGTAGGAAGAAATAGAGTGACATGGGTAGTAGACCCAGTGCTAACTTTACAAAAGAAAATATGAGCCAAGAGAATTTATTTTTAGCATGTAATTTGGCTGAAGAGAAAAATGAAGATATATGGTTTCTAGATTCATGATGTAGCAACCATATGACAGGAAACATTTCTATGTTTTCCATGTTAAATGAAAATTTGAAGTCTCAAGTAACATTGGGGATAGAGAGTAAAGTTTGTGTCATGGGAAAAGGTAGATTAAGTGTATTGAAAAATAAAGGAGAATGAAAAACCATATCAGATGTATATTATGTACCTAGTATGAAGTGTAGCATTTTGAGCATTGGACAATCACTCAAAAAGGCTACAATGTATTCTTTAAAGATGATGTATGTACCATCATGGACATACCACCAAGAAAATAGAGGATTTCACAAGTGAATATGACAAGAAATAGAATGTTTCCTCTCAAGATGAGAGTAGATTTGAAGAAAGGAGCTGCAATGGAAATAGTGACACAAGAGACATTTCAAAGAGAAGCAAAAGATGAAAACTGGGTATGGCACTTGAGATTTGGACATCTCAACTTTGGAGGTCTGAATTTGTTGCACAAAAAAGGAATGGTAAAGGGATTACCATTGATTGAAAATCCAGACAACCTATGTGAAGGTTGCATCTTGGGCAAACAACACAGAGAAAGTTTTCCATCAGGAAAGACAAAAACGACAAAGGCACCCTTAGAAATTTTCCATTCTTATTTGTGTGGAGCAATGCAAACACCATCATTAGCAGTAAACCACTATATGCTGACCTTTATTGATGATTACACAAGAAAAACATGGGTATATTTCTTGAAGTTGAAGAGTGAAGTGTTTGAGAAAATTTTCCGCTTTAAAGATATTGTTGAGAGTCAAAGTGGGCATCATATTAAATTCCTTAGGACTGATAGAGGAAGAGAATATATCTTCAAATAATTTCTACATTTTTTGCAGTGAAAATGGAATTCATAAGAAATTTACAACAAGGTATACACCACAGCAAAATGGAGTTGCTGAAAGGAAAAATAGAACCATCATGGATATGGTAAGAAGTATGTTGAAGGAAAAACATTTTCCAAATAAATATTGAGCTGAAGATGTACATGGTGCAGCATATGTCTTGAATAGATGCCCGAAAAAGAGTGTTATGAACATATTTCTTAAATAAGCATGAAGTGGCATAAAATAGTTTGTGACCCACATGAGAGTATTTGGTTGTGTGGCTTATTCACACATTCCAGATCGGCTAAGGAAGAAGTTGGATAGTAAGGGGGAGAAGTGCATATTTGTTGGATATAGTGAAGAATCCAAGACATGCAGATTGTATAACCCATCTACCAAGAATTTTATGATAAGAAGAGATGTGCAGTTTATTGAGGAAGAAGCTTGGGCTGGAAGCATTGAGAAAACAGTGAATGTAAAAACATGTTTGTCTCATGATGATTATGAGGAAGAAATGGCTGAAAGAGATCTGTCATTAGCAACACCACCTCCACCAACACAAGGAAAACAAGGGATGCCACAATCAGGCATGAGAACACCCTTGAGAAGTGATGACAATGCTTCTCTAAGCACATCACAAGGAGCAGATTTGAGTGCTTCTACAAGCACAAGTTCAACAAGTGAAAAAGGAACCAGATTCAAAAGTATGAATAAAATTTATGAGCAAGAAGAAGGTATGAACTCTTTATTTTCATTATATTTTCATGTAGAATATCCTATTCATTTTGAAGAAGCAGTAAAATATAAGAAATGGATAGATGCTATGGATGAAGAGATAAATGTAATAGAGAAAAAAAAGACGTGTGAATTAGTTGATCTCCCAAAAGGTGAAGAAGTGATTGGAGTGAAATGGGTTTATAAAACCAAGAGAAATTCTGTAGGAAAGATTGAAAGGTGCAAGGCCATACTTGTTGTCAAAGGCTACAAGCATCAATAAGGAAGATATTATGAGGAAACTTTTGCACCAGTTGCAAGAATGGAAACGGTAAGAGAAGTGTTGTCCATAGCAGCACAACACAACTGTAAAGTTTACCAAATGGATGTGGGGAGTAAACATCCTAAATGGAGTATTGATGTGAGAGTTTTATGTTGAACAAACTCTGGGCTATGATAAAGAAGGCCAAGAGCACAAAGTATGCAAATTGAAGAAAGCTTTGTATGGGCTGAAACAAGCACAAAGAGCATGGTATAGTAGGATAGATTCCTATCTACTGGAAAATGGGTTTGAGAAATGTGAAGGAGAACCCACATTATACATCAAAAAAAAATATGGTAAGATGCTTATTGTGGTTTTATATGTTGATGATGTGATATTCATAGGTAATGATGCTTATCTTATTGAAAATTTTAAAATAGTCATGAAAGAAGAATTTAGATGATTGATGTGGGATTGCTGAGATACTTCTTAGGAATAGAAGTAGAGAAAAATAAAAAGAAGATTTTTATTTCTCAAGAAAAATATGTGAAAGAAGTTCTGGAAAGATTTAACATGTAGGATTACAAGGTAGCAATTACTCCCACAGCGAGGGTATTGAAAATGAGAAAAGAAGACATCAAGAAGGATTTTGATCCATGTTTTTATAAAAGCATAGTTGGCAGCCTTATGTATTTGACTAAAACTAGGCCATATATTATGCATGTTGTAAGTTTAATTTCCAGATTTATGGAAAGGCAAAAGGAATCACACTGGCAAGCAGCAGAAAGAATTCTAAGGTATGTGAAAGGAATAAGGAGGTATGGTATTTTATACACTCCTTCAGAAAATTTTGAATTAATTGGATATAATGACAGTGATTGGGTTGGAAGTACAGATGACTAGAAAAGCACCTATGGATATGTTTTTCATATGGAATCAGGAGCCATCTCATGGGCTTCTAAGAAACAACCAATTGTGGTTTTATCAATAGCAGAGGTAGAGTATGTGGTAGGTACAACAACAACATGTAAAGAAGTATGGATGAGAAGAATGTTGAGAAGTTTGTGTCATGAACAAGTAAAATGCACAACAATTTATTGTGATAATAGCTCAGCTATAGCTTTATCCAAGGATTCAATGTTTCATAAGAGGACAAAACACATTGATGAAAAGTATCACTACATCAGAGAATTAGTGAAAAATGGAAAAATTGTTCTGAAACATTGCAGAATAGAAGAGCAGTTTGGTGATATCTTACCAAAACCATTGGGGCAGAAATTTTTTAATTATCTCAGGAAATGCATGGGAATGCATGAAAAAAACAGTTGTGATTAAGGGGGAGCATTGGAGATAACCCCAACTGCTAATCTGTGGTATAGAGGAAAAAAATTCAATTCTGATTTGAAGAATGAAGGACAGAAGCAACATCGATTTCTTGTTTTTTTTACACTCTACCATGTATTCAATTATGTGTTTAAAAACCCTGCAAAACTGATTTTCTTCACAGTTAGTAGCCCTCTTCTGATTTACCAAATCATGGTGCAAACCACGTTACCATCGCACCATTAAGTATCTACACCTACTGCATTCAAAATGCACACCAAAAATTTGAATTTAAATGCCCAACGAATTTTATGTGGAGCCTGCCAGGTCCACGTCACATATCGCGCAGCGAAGAATGCACCGATCACAAATTTTGAAGCTTGCATCACCATATCCTCGCAACCCACGCGATAAAGCATCCCCACCATACCACGTCGACAACCCTTTGACCAATCAGAGGCGTATCGCATGGTTGATTGCCGACGTCAGCTCATCTCCGAAACTGTGCGATAAGAGATGACCCACCTCTGCCAGCTCAACACCCTCCAACCAATGACATTCTTTCGCAAGGTTTGGGAGTACAGTCATTCGGCGGGCTAATCGATGCAATAAATCCCGTCACATGATATTGAAATGTTTTTCGAAATGATTTATAAGGGTTAAAAACTTTGGTTTAAAATTTTTTGTTTGTTGAATACGTCACGATAGCTTTATGTCTTAAACTTAGGTTAAAAGGTTTTTATCATATATATTATAAACATAAATGTTTACAATATATATATATATATATATATATATGTATGTATGTATGTATATATATAATAGACAGAATGTATTAGGTGTGTAGCATGAGAGGCTATGTAGCATGTCGAGACTGTGAAGACTATGTAAGACAGTGAGCGAGAAGGAAGTGTGAAGCAGAGTTTGTTTTGAAGAGATGTGTGTGTAGCGGCCAAGTAAAGAAAATTTTTGTAAATCCAAAACTGAAGATTCTGAAGACTGTATCAAGCATTTTTGTTGTTAATGAAATACAATTTTTTGTCTCACTGTGTATATTTATGATTCACTTGCAAGTCTTTTTTTTTGAATCTCTGTGCTGATAGAGGAAATTTTGTTCCTCATTGACTATTAAGGAATTATCACAAATTCCAACAGAAATCTATTTTAGAGCTATATCCATCTAAGTTGATCACAATTGTGTTTGAAGTGATATTATGAGCTATAAATTACTTTAAATATTGTTCAATATCTCCTTCATGGCCTATAAAATACTTTGCAATCATCTCTACTTCTGCCTTCATCCTAATCACCTTTTCCATCAATGACAACATATTTATAACAATATTTGTTTGGCTTATTAGCAGGACTATTTAGTTGTATGAGAAATAAATATTCTATAGTGGAATTTTCAACTACAAAGGAAAAATACATGGCATCCACTCATACAAGTAAGGAAATAGTTTGGTTACAAAGATTTTGTTTAGCTATGGGGTTGATCAAACAAGCTATAAGGATAGACGGTGACATCCAAAGTGAAATTTTCATGGAAAAGAACCCTGACTATCATGTAAAGATAAAGCATATTGATGTTAAGTATGAATTTGTGAGGGATATGGTTGAAGAAAAAAACATGTTGTTCTTAAATGTTGACACTTTCAAGAATGTTGCAGATGCATTGACAAATTCTATGAGCACTGAGGAGTATTATTGCTGCAGAGAAACAATGAGCATTGCAACCTTGGACTAGTGAATTTTCACTCCTAATCCCCCAATATCGAAAGAAAACAACAAGAAGGAGAATTTTGGGTATGTGTTATATTCTTTCCACGACTATCCCCAAGGATGATGGGTGGACATATCGATGGTATTGCGAATGGTGATTTTTCCCATGGTATTTTGTGGCTCGAGTTAAGGGAACAACATTTATGTTCTAATATGGGTTTAGTGGATTGGGGTTTATGAATGCTTCGACATGTATATAATATATTGTAACACTAAATGGAATATAATGAAAAATGAATTTGGTTTTCCCAATTTTAGGTTCCACGAGAAAATGTATGTATATTCTTTTATCTTCTCGCCATTGTATATCTTTTCTATTTTCAGGGATTTTTTTGCAGGTAATTTTAGTATAGGCTTAAAACCTAAAAGGATGAAGTGGCTTTATATTATTTGGCCCATCTAAAATAAATGGTTGAGATTAAATATTACAACACCAACACCCCCCCCCCCCCCGCTCTGTAATAGCTCTAGTGAAAACTCCATGTAATAAAAGTTAATAAAGTAAAAATAATAACCATGGTCACGGGACACGTATTCCAAGCTCAATGTTGTGAAAATCATGCTTGTGTGGGTGTTCATATGGTTTATTATGGCTATGGAAATTTTCAAAGGCAATGGCTAAGGCTTTGGAAATGAAAAGTGGAATTTATTGGCATTTATTTATGAAAATAATGGAAATTAGGAGAGAAGGGAGGTGAAAGGTCACAGGTTGCATTTGAGGAGGAAAATGAAAGAAAATAATGGAAAATTGAAGAAATTAGAGGCATGATTAATAAAAATGCTTCTGAGGTTCAATTCATGGATTTTGATGAGTTCAATTTTGAAGCTCTCGTTTTCTCTCTATTCTCTCTCTCATGCTCTAGAAATCTTAGAGCTTTCTTGGAGCACTATTGGAGGAATGTTGTGCACTTGGGATTTGGATCAATAAGGAAATGTAAGAGTAGGATATCATGAGAGGACATTGAGTTTAGTAGCTACAATGGGTTTTTCTTGCAGGTACCGAGTTGCATGTATGATTTCCTCGCTAGTTTTGTCATGCATGGAATATGCATGTGGTTATTTGTTTATGATTTTTCATTGGCATGGATGATTTCCTAGATTGACAGTGGTTTTTCCTAGCCTTGAAAATTCCTTGATAGCCATGGTGATGTGGGTTTTACTTCATTTTTTTGTTTTTTTTCACGTGCCTTTGGTTATTAGTTCCTAGAAGCCTTAGTTAGATAGATTCTCTTGGAACCCTCTAATAGCTTGGGTTGAGTTATTAGACTTGGAAGCCTTAATTGGAAAAATGCTTTGGAAGCCCATAGTGGCTTGAGTTACTAGTCCTGGAATCCTTGGTTGGAAAAATGATCAAGAAGCTTGATGACAACTTTGGGTTGAGTTACTAGTCCTAGAATCCCTGGTTGGAACAAACACTCTCGAGCCCTCGATAGCTTTGGTAGATACAAATCTCGTGATGGTTAGTGAAGTTTGATCATGAGGTGGAATCACTGATTTTGGGTTGAGGTTGTTCGAATCTTGAAGCCTTGTTTTGGTTTTTATTGATGTCTTATATGATATCTCACTTTCATGCTTGGAATATGGCACATGGGTGACTAGCTAAAAGAAATTTTTGGCTCATCCTAGTCTATGGTCGAGTGGTTCGTGGAAGTCCCATACCTGGTGAGCCCATGGAATCATCAATAAGAGCTCTTTTTCCTTGGTATTTTATGAGTAAATATACACTTTTATATGTGGTTTATATGGTTGTTATATGCTTGAAATTTCTATTGGTTATATGTTGGTTATGATTGAGATTTATGATAGTGATAATGTATGGCTCTCATCATGTTTTGGTTAAATACTACATGTACAATTAATGTGTGGCTTAAAAGATGGTAATATAGTTACTGGGATGAGGCATCAATGCTTCTTGATGATTCTCATATAAGTGTGAGACCCTTATGCTCATAACTTCTGTTTAAACTTGTAGATTACATATTTGTGACATATTTGTGACATGTTTGATGAAATGCCTGTCATGGTTAAGAGGGTTCCAATGAAGTCCTTGTTAAATTAATTTCATTTGTATCATTATTATATTGTTAGATTTCATTCTTGGAATTTTCATGGAGTTTTGGGTAGTGACTTGGGTCCCAACCCTAAAAGTTTCCCTTAAATCCCAGATTTGTTCGCATATCACTGTCACAAAAAGGTTTCATTTGTAATCATTCAAGCTCATGGGAGTGACTGGGGCTCTCAGTCACTTGGAGGGCTTGGCAAGGGAGTGATTGGGGGATTAATGTAGCAAAAATTTAGTTTGTCTCAGGGGCTGGTCACCTGGAAGGGTTTGATGGCTCCTGGAAATTTAGGCTAATGCAGTAATTATTTAGAGTTTCTCATAATTTTAGAGACAAGGAACGTTCTGAATAAGATATGGACAAGAGGATGGGACTAAAAGAGCATATGTAATTAGGTCTCATGGTGGTAATAGGTGATATAGAGAGGACACGATTAGAGATGGAAAGTTCTTGTACACTGCAGTACGAGCGGTGATAGACATAGTTACTATTCTAGTTCTGGTTCTGACAGGCACTATGATCATCATAATTATAATCCTTATAAGAGGAGTGATAGGGGATATTTTCCAGATGAGTTTAAGAAATAAAAGCTGCCTAAATTTGATGGATAGATGAAGAAATCAGAGGATGTAGAAACATGCGTGCTTGGAATGAAAATTTTATTTAGGATACATGATTACTCAAAGAAAATGAAGGCCATAATAGCTACTTTCAATCTTAATGGTAAATAAGGTATCTGGTGGGAAGATGTAAAGAACATCAGAGATATTCATGAAGAATATTTGACTTGGAGTGAATACGAGAGACTATTCAGGAAGGATTATCTATCCGAGAGATACTATGATGATAGGGAAAACGGATTTTATGAGTTAAATATGGGATCCATAATGGATGAGGAGTACACTAGCAGGTTCTTGGAGTTATTGAGATATGTGCCTTACCTCAAGGAGGAGAAGGACAAGATTCAAAGATTCATCAGTGGGTTTTCGATAGAATTCAAAGACATGATTGAGTTTAATGAGCCTAGATCATTGGAGGAGACCATCCGGAAGCTAAAGCATTATTACAATAAATCAAATCACAGATATGAGACTAAGCATGACTAGAAAGGTAATTTTGGATTTCAGACTCATGTGAGTGATATTTTGTTGTAGTGTATCTTATGAATCCATCGCATCAAATTTATTAGTTATATCAATGTTTCAAACCATCTACTGTGGTTCATTATCAAGATAAAATTGTGGTTCACACTTTTATCTTGATAATGAACCACAGTAGATGGTTTTAAATGTCGATATAACTAATCAATTTGATGCAATGGATCTGGAAGATACACTATAGAAATGAAATGATAAGAATAAAGGGAAATGGGATAAGAAGCAAGAAAGGCCTCAGGACACATGTAACAGAGAGAATATGATGCATCACAAGAAGCTCAATGCATCTGACAAAGAGAAGGTATTTCAGTTCGAGGACCAGAACAAGGGTGTGGGTTGGAAGCCTATACAATGTTGGACTTGCAAAAAATATCATTGCAGGGGATATTTCACTCAACATCAGAGTGGTAGACAACAGATCTACAGAGCTTAGGAGGTGTAGACTTTTGGATATGTTGGACATAGTTTTCCTCGGATATATGTAGCATTGGATAACAGGAAGGGAGATCATGAAGCTTCTATATCGAGATGGATGATAAGCTTTGTGATCAAGTTGTTTTTATTTTTATTGACCTAGGATCTAATTATAACTATGTTAATATTAACTTGGTGTATAAGTGTGGTTTGAATAAAAAAGTGCATGTAGAGTCTTGGTTATTGCATTTGGCTATAGGTAAAAAGAAGTGAGTTGATCATTTTGTAAAACATTATGAATTTGAGTTTAATGGTATGCCTATATCAGTGCATTTGAATTTATTACCATTGGGGTCATATAGTATGATTTTGGGTATGGAATAGATATATATTATTAGGAAAAAAATGGACTGCTATGACAAAGCCATTGATTTTTTGGATGATAGTGGAGAACAAAGAGTCTTGCAAGGTGAGAATAAGGAAACAACCGTTAGAATGGTAACAACTATGGGGGAAAAGAGTAGTCATAGGAAAGGGTGTGTTTTATTGACAATACATATTTATAGTGGAAAAGGTAAATAATTTGAGGATTTTGATGTCTTGAGCACGTACCAAGCTCTACATTAGTTTCATAATGCATTTACTGCAGATATTTCATAGTTATCACCTCACATGGAAGTGGATTTTTCTACTGAGTTCATAACAAGGGAAACACCAACATCAAAAGAACCATACCCAATGAGCACTCTAGAGTTGGTAGATTTGAAGTTGCAGTTAAAGGAAATTCTTAACAAGGGATACATTAGGCCAACTGTATAACCTTGCGGTGCATCGGTATTTTCTAGGAAGAAGAAATATGGTAATCTCAGGTTCTTGATGGTCACTTGATATCCTCGGTATCTGTTGGTGAGGATTGATGATTTTTTCTTATCATTTGAAGGTAGAAACAATGTTCTTGAATATTGATATGATATCAGGATATCACACTAAAGTAGATTACATTGACAAGACAAATTTTTGAACCAGGTACGGACATTATGAGCTTGTTGTAGCTCCATCTGGTATGGACATTACGAGTTTTTTATTGCGTTCGTTTATGATATATTTCTATATTATAAGAATTATGAAAGGTATTTCAAACATTTATCAATAGTGTTTAGATTGCTAAGAGAGCATCAGTTGTATGACAAGCTTAGGAAATGCAGTTTCTTTCAGAAAAAGGTACATTATTTGGGACATGTTGTTTCCAAGGAAGGCATAGAAATAGATAAAGAAACTATAAGGGCTACCATGGAGTGGGAAACTCCTAGAAATGTTATAGGCTTGACTCCAAAAACGAATAAAAGAGATCAATGCCAACATGAAATAAGCCACTTGATGAGGCAACCTCCAATACATTACATAAATGAACAATTCTTGTATGATACAAATGAAAAAACCTCCTTTCTATGGGAGTCCATGGGGCCACAATGTAATCCTATACGACCTAACAATAATAATGTAAGGGCATAATAATAACAATATGGGGGTTACGGGGTACATGATAACAATAAGGGCGTTACACTAACAACAATAAGGGACTACTACTAGTAATATAGGGACCTAACATCCTCCTCTCCTTCAAAAAAGTGTTGTCATAAATGTTTGAGTAGCTTTGGGTGCTTATGTATAAAATTCTCATCCTCCCATGTAGAATCTTTAGTGGGTAAGTTCTTCCATTTGATGAGATACTACGAAATTGATCGATTTCGTAGTTGTCAGGTTCTTGTTTCCGTGAAGTTTGCTTAGTTACCTGGTATGGTTTTCTTTCTCATCATGTTAGGAAATATTGTTTGAATTACCATATAAACACTTCTTTAAGCATGAAACATGGAAAACTGGATGCACTCACGAAGAAGCAGGAAGCTCCAATTTGTATGCCATAGTACCAATATTTTGCAACACCTTGTAAGGATCATATTACTTTGGTGAATATTTATTGTCCTTCTTATCTTGCTTGAGGGACATTTGTTTGTATGGTTGTAGCCGTAAAAATACCCAGTCTCCTTGTTAGTAGGAATATTAATTGCAAGTGTAAGAAAAAGGCTCACTTTAGCTGTGCATAACAAACAACCCTAACAGCAAAGATGGATGCCAATATATTTAGATATGAAATTAGTTGACCAAGATAAATGCTACAAAAATATAGATCTATGCATTAAAATACATTAAGTAGGAAATAAAAGCAAGAGTTTCTCCATGCATCCAATAGACAAGGCAAGATTTTTTTAAATAATTTTTTGTATTTATGACACCTAGGAGGACAACATAGAAAGATGTTACCAGTCCTCCTCAATGGGATGGGTTTTTTTAAGTCCTCATCACTTTGGATCTAAAATCCCTCCCTCTTGATGGTGTAGAAAACCAAAACAAAAAATGGAACTCAAAGGGAGCTCACAAGAAAAATGGTAGCAAAATTGTAATGTTCCCAAATTTTGTCGACAATAATTTGAAACATTAATTTTTTATAATTTCACCCAGGAGGAGAATAAATGGGTAAGAATACCCATGCATAATGATATTCTCAATAAAATACCTCATAGTATGAAAGGGGATCATCTTTGGAGCTGGTTTGCACACCCTCATGTGTGAATAGGGTCATTTGCAAGTGGACAAGGTCAGGTTTGACCAAGTCAACAGCGCTGCCATAGGAGGAGTGGCTTACTTTGGAAGCCAGTGTAGTGTGAATGAGGAAAGGGATATTTGGTGGAGGAAACCCTAATGGATGGGGCCCATGGAGAAAAAGCTTTCAATTGTTTAAAAGGAGGGCAAGGCAACCATTGTTTCTTATGCTTTGTATTATTCATCTCATTGTCTATTCAGACAATTGTGCATTCTTCGCTATTTAGAAAGAGTTGCCAGGAGGAACTCATGTTTAGGATTCCTTCTCCTTCTTGAGAAGCCTCTTGAGGGACTGGACTAAATTTCGTCACATCTAGGCTTCAGGCCAATCATCCTCCATCAAGACAGCATTATTTCTACAGCAGATTAATGTTGTGTTGCTCGGTGTTGCAGTGAGGGTTCACTACACCACCTTCATAAAATATTTTCAGAGGAGGAGTCCCTCTTTCCTTTGAGATATCATATTGGAGGCATTATAGAGCATATTGTAGATTTTGGCATCAAGGCCATCTGCGCAGTTCCATCCAGTAATTGCGTTATTTTGGAGGAGCATTTGTTGTGGGCTCTTGCAGATTGTTGGAGGGTGAGATCTTTGGTGAAGTGATAAGCCTTTCATATTAAAGATCCATTGGAGGAGGCACAATCATTCTGGGCATCATCTAGATCCATCTCCATCCAATTCTATTTTTGAGTTGCTGCTGCTACCCAGCAACTCCGGCATTTTGTATTTTTTGTATTTTACTGCCAATCCTTCCAGGATTGACATGAGGTAGTCTTTGGGAGATGATATCTTCACTCTCATTGTTGTATTGGGCCATAAATTTGTTTATCTATGTATTTGACATACGTAGCTTACATTTTCTCTATAAAACTGCGTTGTCATAGCTTGGTATACATTGTATAGCAGTGGTTTTGTCATATATTTTGTACTTGTTTCTTGAGGCTGAGCATTTCCTATCTTGAGTGACCTTTTTCCTCAAGATCTTGTATTCATCTGTTACTTATATTATTAATGAGAAGAATATGGATTTCTCTCACATTTATATGAGTTGAGTGTTGCTGCTGCACCATTATTGTGTTTGCATATTGCTGGGTCTCCAACTTTAGAATATCTTGAGATATTCTCATTGTTGTAGCATTTTCTAGATTTGGAATATTACAGTGGTATCAGAGCATGATCTTTGGCTCAACTAGTCGATCTCAACCATCATGCTATCAAGAAGAGAGAAGATGAAGACTCCATTATATGGAGAGAAAAGGGAAGATAATCTTATCAAGCTTCTTCCAAGATCTGTACTGGGCATTTATGAATAATTTGAGAAGCTAATGAGGGAGATTTGTACAGGATCTCCACGAGGGTTTGAAACTGAGTCAAAATATAGATTTTATTATAGGGGATGTGAGCATGCAGCTACACCCTATGATATATAGTGCAGTCACATGGCCAGTTTTGCCATGAGAGAAGAAGAAGAAGAAGAAATGTTGAAGAGAGGAACTCTTAGAGGTTTCTTACATCAGTATGAATCTCAAACTCAGAATTTTAGAGGTCATATTACTTTTCCAGAGTTTTTAAAGATCATGGAGAGGATGAGAAAGCAACATAATGAGGATAGATTCCTTCTATCTATCTTTGATGGTTCCCCGACTTGTCCAGCCAGGGCTTGGATAGAAGAGCTAGACACCTTTTTGTAGCAGCATCAAATTCCCGAAGATGAATCCATTAGAGTAGCAGTGCTGCACTTGGGAGGTAAGGTCTATGCATGATGGTTATTTGAGTCATTTACTTTGAAAAATGAAAATACCTCTTCCTATTCAATGTTCATTATAACTTTGATGAAGATATTTGGTAGGAGGAATTCTAAAACACATGTGGTGGAAACAAACACATTCAAACAAACAAAACCCTTGCAAGTAATGGAGGAAACCATAGACTCATAATCATTCCATAGAACCATGAAGGAGGCTAATATCTTGCATGATGCTTTATTGGAGGCAAGATCTTCATTTTTCATTTTGGCACAAGGAGGCATAGAGATCCCTTTTCCAAAAGAGGATCCCATCATTGGAGGATTGGCCAATCATGTTGAGGAAGCTGAGGGCAACATCGCTGTCATTTCTAGAGTTGATCTAGTACCTCATGCAAAGGAAGGAGGAGCTCTTACTCCGAATAGAGGGATTCTTGTACGTTTGCGAGGAAGTCCCCAGGATCTCATACATGGAGTTCCAAGCACAATCAATGAGCGACATGATTATGCAGCATTGCAGCTGAAAGGAGGAGGAAGGGAGGAAGAGTAGCATCATGTGATGAGAGGCACACACCCTTCTCTATTTCAGAAAGCGAGTGCAAAGAGGAGGCAAAATGTATTGTGCTGTGAGAGCAAGGGCAAGGGTGCCAAACCATATATAGAGTTCACTCTTGACATTGATGCCTCACTGCATAGAGACATTCCCCTAGGGAGGCCACTAGATCTATCATTGATGAGAGACATTTTGTCTTTTGATTCATCGCTCTTGGATTTTGGAGAGGTGAAGAGTTTGGGGGAGAAATTTTCCATGGGGGATGTCAAAGTAGTAAAAAATAGTAGGAGGAGAGCTTCACATGCTAGATCACCATCGTTGTCCCTTCGAAGGATTGATTCTTACTGGAGATCTCATCTTTTAGTAGAGTACTCCAAGGATCTTGGTGCATGCATGATTCTAGATGACCCAGATAGATATAATGAGTATATGGTCGATGATATGGTCATCTATTCACATGGCAGAGTCTTCTTGACTAGAAATTCTAGTCTTAAGGAGAAGTTGTTGCATGCAGCACATGATGACTTCTTTTCCATGCATTGTGATGCATATCTTGCCTTGGCAAAGGAGTTCACTTGGGAGGGCATTCAATAAGACATACCTCAGAATATGGATAGATGCAGAGCCTGGATGATGATGGAGAGGATGTCACAGCCACCTTCCTACTCATTGGGAGTAATGGAGAATTTTCAGTTCAGCCATTTTAGCTCAAGTCTTCGAGTGCATGATGGAGAATGTACAATTTCACCTTATGTTTTGTACTTATTGTATTTTTATGAGCAACATATTGTACCAAGGAGGATTATTCATTCTTTCATATTGTATCATGATGTACTTGAAGCCATTTGTATCATTGAGATTGGCTATCTAATTGGTGGTTTGTGGGGAAAGCCACATGATTCTTGGTGTACACCATTGGCACCAAATTGTACTTTCATATTTCTATCTTGTAAAATGATTGTGGTAGCAAACAAGTGGCTGGAAGAACACTTGTTTTTGTTTGATTTGATGCAGGTAAGGGATGCACTGCACTGGTTCCTTGTGTGGTACCTTGATCCACTTTCTGGTTGTCATGTGACAACTTGTTTCTATTGGTTTTTGCTTCCATGTGTTACTGACATGTATATGTTCATGGGAGGCTTTGATTGGAGAGTGGGCTTGAGATTGAGGATGTCCATTGGGAGCATGATTCTCCCTACTATACATGTTGTACATTTTAGGAGGAACCATGGGCCAACCATGATTTCCACATTACATTTCTTTTCTTCTTGTGGGAGGAACCACTTGAAGAGCTTGAGGAGGCATTCCATGGATCATGAGGAGATGGAGGAGTTAGTACAGTCAAATCTTTTTCCTTTGAAGATGAGGGGAGACTCATCTATGAGCCACTCCATTTATATGAGAAAAACATATGGTGAGGGTATTTTTTATTTTCATGATGATTTGTCTTTATATATGCATCTCTTAACCATATATGTGCAGGGATTTTCTCAAAGGAGGGATATTCTTCCTTCTAGATTTGGTGGTCTACTTAAGGCCATTGTGGATGATCACTCCCTAAGAGGATATGGGGAGGAGATTTCTTATGGAGAACATACTCACATTGCACATTACATCATTCACTTTCTCCAGGAGATTGGGGCAGCAAGAAAATGGTGGGGAGGCCACCCATCATTTTATTTCCTATGGCAGTGGAGAGTCAAATTGCATTGGCTACAATTGAGGGACCATTTTCCTTCTCCTTTACTTCACATGGCAGCCAGCATGATTCTCCTTATGGTTCCCTTGGTTGATATTGCTAGAGCTTCTCTTGGGAGCACAATTGGAGGGGAGACACATTGGGTGAATGTGTCATTGGAGGGAGAAAACTCCCACACACTTTGCACTACATGTTCTAAAGGGAGCATGGGAGATGGTATGGCCACTACAGCATCTAATTTGTTTCCTTATGAGGTGAGACATATGATTAGTATGATTCCATATGTTGATGACTTCAAAATCATCATATATGGAGGTACTTGGGCCACCATGGTTTGCAGCATTGGAGGAGAGGTCCTTGGGGATCTAGTCTTCATTTTTCCACTTGAGGGAAAGAATTTTGCAGCCCAGGATCAAACCTCTCTCTACACTTATCATGAGTGGAGAGATGGATAGCATGGGGCAGGCTACATTTTCTACCATGAGCAGATTTTCATCCCACCTACTTTGTCGGAGCCAAAGGTGGAGGACAGTTTCCAGGAGTTTCCTAGTTTGAAGGTAACTAATTTTGCATGGATGATTGCTTGGGGGATGGAGGATCCACATGAGGAAGATGTTCCTCAAACACTTCATAGATTTCATGCCTTGAGAGGAGGCTTTCTAGCTCTGTCCTTGCAGTTTCTTGAGGACAAGCAACATTTGGGAGGGGAGGACTGTAATGTTCCCAAATTTTGTCGACAATAATTTGGAACATTAATTTTTGCTAATTTCACCTAGGAGGAGAATAAATGGGTAAGGAGACCCATGAATAATGATATTCTCAATAAAATCCCTCATAGTATGAAAGGGGATCATCTTTGGTGTTGGTTTGCACACCCTCATGTGTGAACAGGGTTATTTGCAAGTGGACAAGGTCAGGTTTTACCAAGTCAACAGCGTTGCCATAGGAGGAGTGGCTTACTTTGGAAGCTAGCGCAGTGTGAATGAGGAAAGGGATGTTTGGTGGAGGAAACCCTAATGGATGGGGCCCATGGAAAAAGAGCTTTCACTTGTTTAAAAGGAGGGCAAGGCAACCATTGTTTCTCATGCTTTGTATTATTCATCTCATTGTCTATTCAGACAATTGTGCATTCTTTACTGTTTAGTAAGACTTGCCGGGAGGAACTCCTGTTTAGGATTTATTCTCCTTCTTGAGAGGCCTCTTGAGGGATTGGACTAATTTTCCTCACATCTAGGTTTGAGGCCAAGCATCCTCCATCAAGACAACATTATTTCTGTAGTAGATTAATGTTGTGTTGTTGGGTGTTGCAGTGAGGGTTCACTACACCACCTTCACCAGCTATTTTCAAAGGAGGAGTCCCTTTTTCCTTTGATATATCATATTGGAGGCATTCCGGAGCATATTTCAGATTTTTGCATCAAGGCAACCTCTTTCCCTATACCTACAGTGCAGTTCCATCCAGTAACTGCATTATTTTAGAGGAGCATTTGCAGTGGGGCTCTTGCAGATTGTTGGAGGGTGAGATCTTTGGTGAAGGGATCAGCCTTTCATCTTAAAGATCCATTGGTGGAGGCACAGTCATTTTGGGCATCATCTAGGGCCATCTCCATCCAATTCTTTTTTTTAGTTCTACTACCACCCAACAACTCCGGCATTTTGCAGTTTTTGTATTTTATTGCCAATCCTTCCAGGATTGACATGAGGCAGTCTTTGGGAGTTGAGATCTTCACTCTCATTGTTGTATTGGGCCATACATTTGTTTATCTATGTATTTTACATATGTAGCTTTCAGTTTCTCTATAAAACTGTGTTTTCATACCTTGGTATACATTGTATAGCAGTGGATTTGTCATATACTTTGTACTTGTTTCTTGAAGCTGAGCATTGCCTATCTCGAGTGACATTTTTCCTCAAGATATTGTATTCATTTGTTGCTGCTATTATTAATGAGAAGGCTATGGATTTCTCTCAAATTTATATGAGTTGAGTGTTGTTGTTGCACCATTATTGTGTTTTCATATTGTTGGGTCTCCAACTTTAGAATATCCTGAGATATTCTCATTGTTGTAGCATTTTCCATATTTGGAATATTACAAAAATATGAAAATGATGGTGGATCAAAGTTAGACCAAAAGTATAGATCTAGAGTGATATTTAGGCAAAAAAAGGTAGTGAGTGAATGGAAAAACCCTTCTATTTATAACAAAATACTGAGTTAGTCAAGATATTGGTGCATAGTTAAAATATTATTAACCAAATCAAGATCCAACTTTTATGGAATATTTTATTATATTTGTTGGAAGGAAAACGAATTTGACTTGGGTCAAATCCCTTTATTTGTAAATAAAAAATAAATAAATGATTTATTTATTATTTTAAGTATGTGGTTGAGTAATAATCAAATAAATAATGATTTATTTAATTATTCTTATAAATGATTTAGTCAAATTTAACAAGGAATATTATTTAAATAAGGTTTAAATAATTATTCCTAGAAAATAATAAGATAAATAATGATTTATCTAATTAATTTTCATGTTTTGGGTCAAATATGGCTAGGAATATTAATTAAACTGTTGTTTAACTAATTATTTCTTGAGGAAAATCAAACAAATGTGGATTTATTTAATATTTCCTCAGGGGGTTTCCTGTTTAGACCATAAACAACTTAATAAATGTGGTTTACAAAGTTATTTTTCATAGTGAAAGCAATTCTACTTAGGGTAAAATTGGTCTTACATGGTGTACTTAGGTCCATATAATAGTAGCAGGTTAGATGACCAAAAAATGGTGTAACATATTTCCCCCCGGCGTGCGAGCGTTAGGAGCTAATCGTATGACCTAAGTACGTTGTAAGAACTCAATCACTAGACACCAAAGGGGAAGTTAGAGAGAGAGAGATATAAGGTAGACCAAAGCACTAGAGGACTATACCCTAAGGAGGCGATACTTACAAGTGCAACACATATCTTCCATGAGTGAGTACCAGTGCTATATGTAGTAGGGGAGGCATACCTATTCTTGCCGAGACAAAGTACAAAGAATAATGCGTCTAGTAAACAAGGGACTGAACAATATAGTACAAGTTGGCATAAACATGAGCCAAGTAAAAGTAATATAATGAATCCCACACACATACTGTGCCTGGGATAGCATCTAAGACCTATACAATAATATCTGAGTACATGAGATATAAATACAACCAATGTGCCCCTGTAAACAGAAAAGGGCTCTGAAAATCTGACTGATACATGAAAAATAAAAGGCACTGCAATGGACTGAGGCAGACATCATCAAATCCATGGAGCTGCATCAAAGGCTATGATGAAGAGGTCATCTGGGCATGTGGGGGGCTACCTGAAGGGCCGCCCCCTCATGAGGTCTGAAAACATCTCACACATACCCGAGAATCACCGGTATCATCTGCTGCATCACTAAACCATCAAGTATACGGATCTCGATCATGCTGAAAGGAGATGGAGCTGAGAAACAATCAAGTCAAAGGGAAACAAGGAGTCCCTTTTCATGATCTGAGGCACCAAACGAGAGTGGAAGATGGAGCTAAGGTACACCGCCCTCTAGACCTCTCTTCTGAAATGAATGATATGATGTCGATAGAAGGAGGTACGCCATAGGTGAGGCAATAAGGGGTCCTCAACTAAGGCACGAGATAAAATAGTAGAGTGACTGATAGACTGACATCAGGGATGATGACGAAATGGGGGGTACTTAGTAGCGTGCAGACAACTTCCCTTGTTAGAGCATAAAGGACATGGATGACCTAGCAGTGACTGACACAATATCAAAGGGGATAGGGGACAGTAGGACTGAAGGCCATAATGTGCAACACGAGGGAGGAACCAAGCAATGAAGGATGGAGGACTATAGTGGGATATGAAGGGACTAGGGATAGGCTCCATGGATGCGATGATGACTCAACTTAGATTCTCTAAACAAGGGTGACTCGATGATGCTGCCACATAGAAAAGGTCCAATGGGGACTATAAATACATGAGTACATGATGGTTACTCATGAAGAAAATCGACATGAGCAAGGACAAGTATGGAGGCAAAGTGGTTCCCCAAGTAAAAGTGTTTCAAGTGAAGAAATTCAGTTTTGATGAGTGGTGAAGTGAACTTACTTAGAAAAAATGTGTTGTGGTGAAGTATCAAATCATGAAAAACTAATAGATACCCATTTTAGGGCTCAATGAGAGCTTTCCAATGGTATAGAGGGTTTTTCAAGCTGAGCTACGGTTTGGCCGTAGCAGGCGAAAGAAAAATCAGGGGTTTCTCTTTTAATAAGACATTTTCCCTCCAAATTCTCTCATTTGCAAGTGGAGCTATGGTGAATGTAGAGATGAGAGAAGGCCCTAAATCTTGCGGCAATCGTAGTGGACAAACCGACTGTTGGAATCGAGGTCCGTCGGTTGCAGGTAAGAGGCCTAACCCTACTCTTTCATTTCAATGGATTAAAAGTTTAGTTTAGGTCCCTAGAGCTCAGGAACAGACCCCTGCTCCTATTCACGGATAGGTCACACTTTTTGGGGCAAAAAATGTGACCTAGGTAGCAGTTTTTGGGCAAAAAACTGTGACCTATCCTAAGATTGGGCCTGAAAAGTGTGACCTGACAGAGAGGGGTTTTTCTATGCTATTTTTTGGCTGAGAACTAGGTTTTTGTATTTGGATACAGTATTTCCTCTCCATACACTGACAAATATGATATTTTTGTGTAGATATGGTAGAATTACAGATCAATTTTAGAGAGAGATACCTAGACACATTACGGTCAGAGATCCAAGAGGATCAGGGTGTTCGCAGTGCATTGGCTAGGTTTGGGGTTTTGAAGTTTGTGGAGAACCGTTTGATGAAAGCAGGAGAGCCCTTGTTGGCCTGGATTTTCAGTTATTTGGATTCGAACCATGAGGTATTTATAGTGCAGGGGCACCGGATCGAGTTGACTATCGAGGATATATATTTCCTGACTGGTCTCCCACCAGTTGGGATGGTAAGGAATATCCAGCTAGTGTTACCATGAGGGCAGAACATCATGGAGTTTGTAGAGAACCATTGTCGACTAGGTCTCCATGTCAAAGGGACATGAATACTGATCGGGGATCTAGAGAGGCTAGAGACCCGTGTTGTGGCACTCCACCACATCATTGGAGGGAAGATGATTCTTGTGGAGAGTGTAGTGAGTGGGACCTACTATGGGTGGGCCCATATGATGCTGTCAACATTGAAATGACAGTTGTTGCTATGTAAGCGGCAAGTCAACCATGACTGTGCATATGGTACAATTTTGTGCTCGCTCTTCCTCGAGAAGATCCCGACACTTCGACCTCACATACAACTCTAGGATGGGGGCCCAAGGGAGCCCAGGATGTGCAGGTGGGGGCGACTACTATGCAGAGGAGGAGGTGGGCCAGTCAGACGGGTGTTCCGACCCGAGTTCTTTGCTCATTGGGATCAAATGCCATTGTAGATAGATGACTATCCCTATAGTAGGTTGAGTTATCATGGGGACCCGGATTTTCCACTACTGCCTAGTCGAGTATAATGGGGCCCAATGGTAAGTGACAAATTGCTAATATTTTATGTGCATTGTAAAGTTTCAGAATATTGTATATGGTACTAATTCTTCCATTTTTGATGTGAAGATATGGCATCGGTAAAAATGGTTGGGTATATGGGATGGCCTGCAGTATCAGGAACTGTGGGACCTAGTGGATCGAGAGCACCACAAAATGAGGATGCAGCAACCCTCCTGGAGGACCTCCATCGTAGATGTGAGAGGTTTCTGACCAGTGTTTCAGAGCACGGCTGGCAAGACTTGGATGAATATTACATAGAGCCATGTATTGGTCTACCCTCAGAGTGGAGAGGGGTCATGCGGCACATGGCGATGGCCGGATAGGGGATGCGTGATCTACGAGGTGCAGGAGCAGAGCCATTGGCTCGGGATCCTCCAGATAGCGATTAGTGTGTAGGGGCAGGTAGTGCCCCCAGTTTTGAGTTTTTGTACCATGCTATAGGCTTGTCATATGTATCAGAGTTGATTGAATCTCGAACATGTTATATGACACATATTATGTATATGCATCGTTTTGATGATTTTATTTTATTGTCTTGTGTTAAATACATGTGCTAAATGCCAATCTAGAATATTTTTTTCAATTCTATCTACATAGTGATTTTGTGCTCTAGGTACATGACTAAATGTAATTATTTCAAATTCATGCATCAAAAGCTTCACTCATAAATATCTTCTAAAAAGGATAGGATTATACACACAATGTACACCATTCAATTACATGACAAGAAGCAGGGAATCTAAATGAACATGAAGGTGGATGATGTGATATGAAAGGGAATCGACTAATAAACCTCGCACTGCATCATATTCGGCCTGATTATTGGTGGCGGTACCAATGCATACACTGTTCGAATGTAAGGGTGTAAAAATGGCCCAACCTGCCGAGGCTAGATTTCGGGAGTAACGACTTGCACCATCGACATAACCGATATAAGGTGTGGACGAGAGGTCCATCTAAAATGTGCCACAAGATAATGAATGGGAGGATGATGAATAATGCTGGCAACCTGAGAAAAAATTAGAAATAAAAAAAACACTGCAAGAGGGAGTGATCTGGGTAGGATGTCTACTACTCACACACCAACGGTTAGGTGGGGTGTGGGAGCTACCGAAGGTGTAGCTTGTGCTCAGGCCGTGAAAGTCACCATAGACATGGATGGTGACATCCCGCTTATGGGTGGGAAAGATTAAGTCAGGGGTGGACAAGGCTTCCATGATGTCATCATCACAATAGAAGATGGAGTGACTAGAGGAAAAGAGACCACATGACGCGGGGAAGCTACCTAGCTCATCATCATGAGAAGAAAGGTTCACATGCACATCGTCACGGGGGATGACGAAAGAACAAGTGGATAAAGGATCCACCGATGTTGAGCCCAGGGTGATCATTGAAGGGAGGTCAAGCGAAACATAAGGGGAAGTCTCAAAGGGAGTTTCCATCAAGGGTCTCATGGATGATGATAGGTAGAGGATGGTGGCCGTAGGCTCCATCATCTCAAAATCAGGAGGGAGAATTTCTATGGGAGTGGGTAAATCCTTAAGCTGGCCCGAATCACACTACGCAAGGATGGGAGAGGTGGATTGGTTCTGTTCAACCTCGTACTCCTGAACTACCTCTAAAGAGGTGCAGTAATGCATAAGGCGGTTACTATGGTGAGAATAATGGCCATGGAGATCACACAAAGCACAAGGTTGGTTGGTGTGAATATTATTAGGGTTCTTGGCTGGAGTTGAGGAAGAAAAAAAGCTTCAGGGACCATAGACTCAGGGAATGCAACATTAACCATAGGCTTCATATGGGGCAACTCAAGACAGGTATGGCTGGCATGACCGACGACATCACACAAAGAACAAGGTTTTGGAGGCAAAGGAGGAGTAGGGTCAGTCGGGGCAGCCTTGTATTTTGATGCCCTCTTGCGAGCTTTTCCCTTTTTACATGAAGCTATCATAGTAGGAGAAGGTTCATGTTGACGTGGTTGAGGCACTGTAGCAGTGGGAGAAGTCATGGGGACTAGTTGAATCGGGCTCAAAGCAAGATAATATTTAGGTTGACCAGGCAGGGTAGCAGCTTGGGTATCAATTTACTTGATGGGAATACCCAGGGTCAGGTTAGGAAGAGATATGGTAGCCATGACAGGTACTGAGAACACTCCAGGAGGGAAAGCTAGGAACGATATCTGACTGGAGGGGTAATGGCCAGGAGGGATGGATCCAAGATGGTGAAGGCCTGGAGGAACCATGCCAGGGGGGTAGAGAGGCTCATGAAAACCAACTGAAGGTGAAGGGACACGAGGAGGAGGTCTAGAATGTTAAATCAAAGGGCTAGGAGCAGGTTGTAGTGGGCGGAGCTGCTGACTAGCCGAAGCAGGTATCGTGAGGGAAGCCCGAGACTATTGCATCATGAAAACATTTGATGAGCTGGGATCAGAGACAGGAGGAGGAAGACCAGGGAATGTACCAAGAAAAGAGGAGTCTTTGTAGACTCTGGCTGAGACACATGTCAAGTGGTCGACGGTTTGCTTATTGGCCACTGAAGATATGATGGACTCAGGGGAGGTCTAAGACTTTAGTTCGTAATATTTCAACTGGTTGATGGTGACTATATTTCCATTATGGGGAAAGGAAATCTTGCGGTGAACCACATATGGCACAACATACATCGCATATGTGTAGCTATGACCCAATATAATGTTGTAATCTAAGGGGGCACCAATGAATTCTACATCAACGCAAACAGTCTTGCCCACAAGAGTAATAGGACAATTTCAGAACAGGCCAATGAGCCGGGAGGCATGGCCATCCCACGCTTGGAGAGTGATCATGGAAGGGGCCAACTCAGGTGATCCAAGTTGCTTCCAAACCAAAGCGGACAACACGCGGGTGGATGGCCCCTCATCAATGATGCGATGGGAAACGTTAACATTCCAGATCTTGACTAGGATTTGGAAGGTGAAGGAAGCAGGAAGAGGAGTATATTCTGATCGGTCAACATCGAAGATGATCAATCGATCATCTAAAGGATCTACAACACCCATGGTAGATAGTAGATATTTTCATTATGAAGGGCACAACCAGAGGAGTTCCAGCGTTGAGATGGAAACAGGATATTGCGCCAAATCATCTACTATACTATACGAATGGGCAGCTTTTCCAGAAGTAACATTTTAGCGTAGTGGTCCCTTAGGGATCTTGGTATGAACCTATACCTAAGGCTGAGGGATCTGCAAAGGACCATTATTTGTTAATTCCATATATTAATATTGTAGTCCCTTATTATGTTAGTGTAGCCCCCCTTATTTTTATTGTTGTACCCCTGTAACCCCCATATTGTTATTATTGTGCCCTTACATTATTATTGTTAGGTCGGCTAGGATTACGTTGTGGCCCCACTAGGATTATATTGTGGCCCCATGGACTCCTATATATAGAAGGAGGTTTTGGTCATTTGTATCATCCAAGAATTGTTCATTCATGTAATGTATTGGAGGTTTCCCCCTCGAAGTGGCTTATTTCTAAGGCATTGATATCTCTTTTATTCTATTTTTGTAGCTGGTTTCACAACATTAGTTGTCGAAAGAGGGTTTGTAGAACCTGAAGAAGGGGGCTCGAGGACAGGCATAGTAGGAGGCTTATTGTACTGACAGGACCGAGTCTGAAGGTTGAGGTCTACGGTTATAGGTTGTTCAGAGTTCATCATGAGAATATGGTAATCAGAGGTACTAGATGGAGGAGGTTGAGTGGCCGCCTGACCTTCAGGTGGTTGGGTAGCCACAAATCCTTGCTGAGGGAAAGGATTAGTAAACATAGTTAGCTGAATAGGCGCAATATTGGGAGGGATGGAAGGGGAGGCTTGATGTCCTTGCAATGCTGCTTGAGACTCCCAAATCTACCACATCTATGGTAAAAGAGTACAATCATGCATGTTATGATCATAAACACCACAATAAGAACAAGGCTTATTCATGCGAATATGCCTGTCCTTCTTGGGTTGAGTTCCCTCTTGTTGGTTAGCAGTGTTAGGTGCATTATTTTGAGAATTTGGTCTAGGATTATCAGAGGAAGATTGATTTTCAGTTCCTTTCCTCTTCTTTTTGGAAGGAGGATGACTAGTCCTGCCCTGTTGTGCATACACTTGCCCCTAAGGGGGCGGTGGATACTGTTGAGGGGGTTGAGAAGGCAAGGGAGGCAAAGGTTCTAATGATTGAGGAGTTGGAGCACCAGGCTACAGATATGGATAATAAGGAGGTTGGGTAACATTGTGGTAAATAAGAGGTTTAGAAAAAGGAGGAGGCATAATGTATCTTGGATACATGCTACCGGGAGGGGGAAAAGTGTAGGAGGTGCTGCCCCCCCCCCCCCCCTGAGGGAAACCATAGCCCATGGGAGGCTGAGCATATGGATGAGAGATATCTCCAACAATATCGTCAGTGGCATGAGATTCTCTGGTGCATTGGAACCACTGGGTCTAGGAAGATCAGGTAGAACGGTATAAACATAACCCAACTGAGCGTAGATGAGGTCATATTTTAACACAATCTAGAGAGTGGCTTCTTCGGTTTGAGGGAAAAGAGATGCGACATCTTTGCCTATAGCAGGAAAAAGAGATCTAAGGAACCAGTCCATGTAGACATGGTCTTCGAAGGTAGGGGCTCAACATAGGCTCTTTCTTCTCCGCCATTCCTGGACATGATCGGATAGGCAGGTCGCAGGCAATTGAAAGAAAGAGGTCAAAAGTTCGGTACCCATGTCATAACGAGGGGGAAGCTGGAAATAAGACAGAAAAGCCCGGGAAAGAGTCACAAAGGTGGTATGAGAGGATGAGGCCTGATCAACATACCACTTATAAGCTTCTCTAGTAAGTGTACGTTGGAACAACCAAAGACAGACAGAGTCATCGGTAATTTAGTTAGACAAACACCAAATGTGGAAAGATCAAACATAAATTGTAGGATTTTCACCAACAATACCTTCAAACTTGGGGATGTCGCAAGGGAGCTTGGTTGATATAGTAGGCCAACCAGCGTCATGGCGTATAGGGTCATTGATCAACTGGTTAAAATCAGGAAGACTGAGGACTGTCATATAGGGGAGCAAGGGAGAAGCAAGGGTAGTTCTTGTTGCAGTCCCACTAGTAGTATTCCTAGAATTAGGGTCGGGATTACCACCAGCGTTAGGTCCTGAACCAGACATGGTGAATGTGATAGGGGGAGAATCGGGGGTGGAACCAGAAGGGGAACCTAATCAACCAGAAGAGGAATTGGGGTGCGAACTAGGTGGAGGACTAACTCGAATCCTACGCGGAGGAGTAAATCTTCCAACCAGAAACTGAGGATGAAGGCCAATAAGTCTCAAGGATAAATGCCTTGGTGGCGCAATGGTGAAGGCACAAACATGACTCAAAGGGAAGAGAGACCAACAAGGGAGAAGTGGTGCAGGATCAACTGATTACAATGTCATCATAAGGGCAGAGAGGTGCAAAATCAGTTGATTCCAATGTTTAAAGTATTTTCTTGGCAGTATTTGCCAAGCTCTTCTTCACTTAGGGTGTGTGTGTTAAGTGTGTAAATTTTAATTTTTAAAACCTGGCGTTTGTAGAGAAAAAGAAAAGGTGTGTTGTATAACTGTAAATAAACTTGCAGATAACAGTATATGAAACTGAAATAACATAAAATAAATAGCTAATTATGCATTAATCTAAACCGAAGGAGGTGGGCCTCTCAACAAGTAGTCTGTAGGTGGGAAAAAATCTAGTGAAAACACACCAAAATAGCCAATAGATCTAAATTCGAGAGGGAAAATGGTCTAAAGGTCTGCTCTGCTAGAAATAGGTGTAGAAAAATGGTAAAGAATCAGAGGGAAAATGGTTGTAAGTGAGGTGGCGAAAGGCTATAACCTAGAGGGAAGCGGAGGGGACCCTATAAGAAAACCCAAAAAAAACTAAAAGGAGGTGTTTTGGATGGATAAATAGCCAATCTGAAGTGGATCTGAAGGTAAGAGATCAGATATGAAAAATGGTTGAACACTCTGAAATTTCAGACAACCTGCAATAGCTAAAAATATTCCAAAGAAGGTGGAGGGTACTGAAGCCCTAGGGCTAGATTCCCACTTTAATGAGTAAAATAGAACAATTATAGGTCCAAAATGGGCGGATATGGATTTCAGACGACCCTAAAAAGAGTCCCAGAAAAACCCAGAAAAATCTCAGAAAAAATCTAGCAAAAAGTCCAGGTTGCAGTTTCTGACCTATTTTCGGCAGAGGTCACAAGTTTTGGCCTATTTTCTGTGCCCTGGAGGTTCAGGTCACAGGTTTTGGCCCAAAAAGTGTGACTTGCACTTCTGGCACTCTCCAGAGCAAGTTTCAGAAAACAATGTCCTCTCAGCTGCAGCTAATGCCTGTCACCTACGCTATAGGTCCGAAAACACACGGAAGTTAGAATTTTCAATGTCTTAGGGTTTTATAGGTTAAAAACAACATCAAGAAAAGAAAAAAAAGAAGATAAAGAGAAATACTAGGGTTTAAGTAGCTTGATATGCAGGGATCTAAAAAACGACAGAGGTATTAATCGTAAACCCTTGTGGACTCGCCAGTTGTTAGTATGAAACTTAATCGCAATTGTACGAAAAAGGCTCACTTTAGCTATGCATAACAAACAACCCTAACAGCAAAGATGGCTACCAATATCTTTAGATCTGAAATTAGTTGACCAAGATAAATTCTACAAAAATCTATATCTATGCATTAAAAGACATTAAGCAGTAAATAAAAGCAAGAGTTGCTCCATGCATCCAATAGACAACACACGATTGTTTTAAAGAATTTTTTGTATTTATGACACCTGGGAGGAGAACATAGAAAGATGTTACCATTCCTCCTCAATGGGATGGGTTCTTGTAAGTCCTCAGCACTTCAGCTCTAAAATCCCTCTCTCTTGATGGTGTAGAAAACCTAGACAAAAAATGGAACTTAAAGGGAGCTCACAAAAAAAATGGTAGCAAAATATGACAATGATGGTGGATCAAAGTGAGATCAAAAGTATAGATCTAGAATGATCTTTAGGAAAAAAAAGTAGTGAGTGAATGGAAAAACCCTTATATTTAGAACAAAATATTGAGTTAGTCTAGATATTGGTGCATAGTTAAAATATCATTAACCAAATCAAGATCCAAATTTTATGGAATATTTTATTATAGTTGTTGGAGCGAAAAAAGAATTTGACTTGGGTCAAATACCTTTATTTGTAAATAATAAATAAATAAATGATTTTTTTATTTTTTTAAGGATGTGATTGAGTAATAATCAAATCAATAATGATTTATTTAATTATTTATAAATGATTTAGTCAAATTTAACAATGAATATTATTTAAATAAGGTTTAAATAATTATTCCTAGAAAATAATAAGATAAACAATCATTTATATAATTAAGTTTCCTGTTTTGGGTTAAATATGACCGGGAATATTAATTAAATTGTTGTTTAACTAATTATTCCTTGAGGAAAATCGAACAAATGTGGATTTATTTAATATTTCCTCATGGGGTTTCCTATTTAGACCATAAACAACTTAATAAATGTGGTTTACTAAGTTATTTTTCATAGTGAAAGCAATTTTACTTAGGGTAAAATTGGTCTTACATGGTGTACTTAGGTCCATCTAATAGTAACAGGTTAGATGACTAAAAAATGGTGTAACACTCCTACATCAAAACTTCTCTCACTACGATGTTGATCTGCGTGTTGTTTCATTCGATTTTGTGCCAAATTTAGGTTATCCTTCAAGAGTTGGAGAATTTCTTGTTGATGCTCGATGTGATATTCCACTACTTGAACCTTACAATTTTCCCTTAAAGAAGATATGATGGATGGTGGATGATATCCATAAAGTGCCATAAATGGGGTAATTTTTGCTTCAGTATGGAAGGAAGTGTTATACCACCATTCAACAAGAGGTAACCGCTTGACCCATTGTGCTTGCTTATTAGATACAAAACAACGAAGATATCTTTCCAAACATTTATTCATTATCTATGTTTAACCATCGCATTGAGGATAATAAGATGAGCTATGAGCTAGTTGAGTACCCAAACAAGAAAATAACTACATCCAAAAATTTCCTGTAAAAATGGGATCTCTGTCACTTACAACAATCTTCGGGTTTCCATGTAGCTTTTGAATTGTTTCCATAAATGTAGTAGAAACTATACTTGCTTTAAATGGATGAGATAATGCACAAAAGTGTGCATAATTGGTAAGTCTATCAACTACCACCATGATGACACTCCTTCCTTCGGACTTAGGTAAAACTGTGATAAAATCCATTGAAATATCCTCCCAACGTTAACTTGGAATGGATAAAGGTTGTAGGATACCTGGGATATTAATTGTCTCAACTTAATTTTGCTGGAAAACCAAACATTTATCCAAAAAAATTTGAATATTAGATTTAAGGCTATCCCACAAAAAATATTTCTTCACCTTGTGGTAAGTTTTTAAAAATCTCGAGTGTCCTCCTAAAGGAGAAGTGTGCAATTCCAAAATAATATTTTGTTCTAGGTGGAAATTCTTGAAAATATATAAGCGATCTTTGTACCATAACGAATCATTTTTCCAACTGAATTTATCAGATGTACTAGGATCTTGTTGCAACTTTTGAATGAGTGTCCACACTTCTTCGTCCTTCTTCCGTTCATACCTTTCTTTGGTTATTCAATCTGGTTGGATAATAGAAATGGCACAAAGAAATGATTCCACCTCTTCATCCTTCCTTGAGTGTGCATATGCAACAACATTTAGCTTCCCTTTTTTGTAGATGATTTCAAAGTCATAACCCAACATATTTGTGACCCATTTTTGTTGCTCTTCAGAGGATAGTCTATGTTCCAAAAAGCGTTTAAGACTATCATGATCAGTGTTTATCTTGAAGTGTCTTCCCATTAGGTAAGGTCTCCATTTCTTTAGTGCATGTAGTATTGCCAACATTTCATTCTCATAAATATCCTTTTGTATATACTTTCCTTTTATTGGATGACTTTCAAAAGCAATGGGTCTTCCTTCTTACATTAAAACAACACCAATTCTATTTCTTGAGGCATCACATTCCACAATAAAGGTTTTTGTGAAGTTTGGGGTAGATAAGACTAGTGTTAGGCACATTGCCTCTTTAAGATGTTCAAAGGCCTTAGTTGCTTCATGAGTCCATGAAAATGCATCTTTCTTCAATAATCTTGTTACAAGTGTTGCTATTCTCCCATAATTCTTAACAAACTTGCGATAATAACATGTTAACCCGAGAAATCTGCACAACTAATTTATGGTTGAGGGGACTTTCCATTCCTTAATCGCTTTAATTTTGTTAGGGTCTACCTTAACACCCTCATTAGATACAATATAACCCAGATATTCCACCTCTTGTAATACAAAGAAAAATTTGGATGTTTTCGCATATAATTGTTTCTCCTGCAATATTTTGAGCACCCTGTCAACATGTTGAACATGATCCTTCCAAGACCTATTGTAGATTAGAATATCATCAAAAAATACTAGAAAAATTTTTCTAAGGAAGGGTTTGAAAATGGCATTCGTCAACCCTTGAAATGTAGATGGTGCATTGGTAAGGCCAAAAGGCATGACCAAAAATTCATAATAATCCTCATGAGTTCAAAATGTTGTTTTCAGAATATCTTCAGTCTTCATTCTAATTTGATGATATCCCGAATGAAGATCCAACTTGGTAAAATAATTTGCTCCATGTAATTCATCCAATAAGTCATCAATCACAGGAATGGGAAATTGATCTTTGATAGTGATCTTATTGAGCTCCCTATAATATGGACACATGTGCCATGATCCATCCTTCTTCTACACCAATACTACTAGAGCAAAGAAAGAACTTTGACTCGGTTGAATTATACTAGCCTCTAACATTTCTGGAACCATACGTTCAATTTTTCTCTTTTGGACATAAGCATATCTGTAAGGCATGATGTTTGGAGGAATTCTTGCTAGAATAAAATGAATAACATGATCGTGATCACGAATAGGTGGGAGTCCTTTGGGAGTTTCAAACACCTTGGAATGATTGTCCATGACTTTTTCGAGATCTGGAGAAATAGATGATTTTGATGTTGGAACTTCTAGTGAGCATAATTTTGCAATTACACCTCATTTTTCTTTCTTCAAAAGATTTATCATGACATAGAGCTTATTATCTTTCTTGGCTTCCCTGCGATACCCCGTAATTCAATTTCCTTTCCTTAAAAAAAAAAATTCAAGAAAAGTTCTTGAAAATTAAAAGATATCGTCCCCAAAGATTGCAACCATTGTACTCCTAGTACAACATCAACACCTCCCATTGGGATAGAAAGCATTGGACTATTCAATACATATTCCCCCATGTATAGCTTGATATTATGGCATTTTCTAGAGAAATTTATAGTTCCTTCATTTGCAACCATCACTTGACATTCCAGTGCTCGGTATAGGAAATAATTCAATTCCCTGGCTACCTTACAATGAATAAAATTATGGGTACTACCCGAATAAATAAACACTATTTCCTTTTTCTTCTTGATTTGTCCTTCTATCTTGAGATTTTGAGGAGTGGTAATTCCTGCCAATGCATTATATGATATGGTTGGACTGATTTATTCTTATTCTAGGGTTGGTTCTTGGTGTATATCCTCTTCTTTTGAAGTTTCTTGTTCATTTTCTTCCTCTTCTTCACAATCTATATAAAATAATTTATTATGAGCACACTTATGAAATTTAGTATATTTGTTATCACAAATATAGCAAAGCCCTTTTTCTCTATTTTATTCCAATTTTTATGGTGTCAACCTTGTAGGTTGTGGAAGTATAGGACTAACAACACTTCCATATTTATAGATGCGAGTGGTAGGCTTTCGTGTCACCATAATTTTTCAATTTTTCTTGCCAACCTGAATGCCTTCTCCAATGAATCAGGTTCCCGAACATGAACTTCATGTTGTATGTTATCCTTTAAAGTCCCTATGAAGACGTCAATCATGTGTTCCTCTGGAATATTAGTTACCCTTATATTCAATTTTTGGAAGTCCTCAATGTGCTCCACCACTGAACCCTTTTCTTTGAGATTTATCAATTGGCTAAAGAATATTGCTCTTCGTATCCTCATAATGTGCTATAATTTCCTCTAAAAAAACTGACCAAGTGACAATTTTTGTTACAGGAGAAAATTCATCGATACCATACAAATTTATTTTGTTCTAAATTTAAAGTTGCAATGTGTACCTTTTATTTGTTTTGCACATTATTGAGATCAAAATATTTCTCCATATGTAGTATCCATGTTACAGGATCCTTGCCATAAAAATTACTCATATCCATCTTTGGAATATGGTGGTTCTTCAATCCAGCATTAGATTTTATGAAATCATGATTAACATTTATTTTGTTCTCATAATGAGTTTCCTCTATTATCCTTTCACCATTAGGAATCATTTCTTGTATAAAATTTGACAAACCTTCCTTCAAACCTTCCATTTTTTCTTCCATAACATTCTTCATACCATCCATCTTTTCTTCCATACCATTCTTCAAACCATCCATCGTAACTTCCACACTTTTCTTCAAAACATCCATTTCATTTTTTCTTGCTCTTTGCGAGAGCGAAATTTGGTGCACTTGCTCTTGTAATTTTGATATGTCATGTTGCATTTCTTCATCTTCATGAGCCATAATAGAGCCTTATAAAGGATTAATGGGTGTTGAATTATTTTTAGGAGGAATTTTAGAACCCAATACAGATATCTATTCTACAATATGCGTTTGGAATCAATTCAAATTGATTCTTCAAACAATACTTATGCAGTTCGGAAAAAAAATACACACATTTTTCTTGCTTTTGAGGAGCTCGATATTGAAATTGAATTATATCTATGATTTTGGATCTTCAATATCTAAAATTCAGCCCTGTAGTAGCACTATGAATCTTATTTTGAATGCCATAGGTCTGACCTGATTTGGATACTTCAAGGCAAAGTTATTCCCAGTCTCCCACAATGACCTAATTACGGACTAGTTCAGTAGAGCAAAGTTATACGAAATTCCACGTGTCACTGTTTCCTCCTTTAACTCTGTAGTTGATACACAAGAAACTACAGTCCATTTACTTATGTCCACTCTTTACATAATTCCAATTCAATGCTCAGAGAGAGAGAGTTATGATGATTTTCTCATGGTCACCTCTTTGAGATGAAATTCAAAATCCTGAAACAACCCTAACTTCCACAGATCATATCACCAAAAATATTGCGAACCAAGATCTAAAATTTGTACAAGATATTCCACAGGATTTTCTCTTCACCCATGTAAAAAATTTAGCTTCTTAACCTTCACAGAAAAAAAATTTAGAGCGAAAATTCCACGATGACCTGTTTTAGGTGAAATTCAAGACCCTAAAAAAGCCTAGCTTCCACAGATCATATTTCTGAAAATATTGCGAACCAAGATCTGAAATTATTATATGATGTTCCTCAAGATTGAAGCTTCACTTTGTAAAAATTTCAGTTTCTGAAACTTCGCAGAAAAAAATTTATAGCAAAAATTCCACAATGACATATTTGGAGCAGCAAAACCCTAGAATCCGAAGCTCTGATACCAAATGTTATGAAAACAACTCCACAAATAGAAGAAAAGAGAGATGAATGCCTTGTAAATAAGCTAATTTGAGGGGGAAACCTCCAATATATTACATAAATGAACAATTCTTGGATGATACAAATAACAAAACCTCCCTTATATATATAGGAGTCCATAGGGCCACAATGTAATCCTAGCCGACCTAACAATAATAATGTAAAGGCATAATAATAACAATATGGGGGTTACAAGGGTACAACAATAACAAGAATGGGGTTACTCTAACAACAATAAGGGACTATACTAGTAATATAGGGACCTAACACGGAATGTGGATGAGGTAAAGTCCTTTATGGGGTTAGCAGGTTATTATAAGAGGTTCAGTAGGAAATTATGACATATTTCTTATCCTATCACATCATTGCGAATGAAAGGTAAGAAGTTTCAATGGAAAAATGAATGTGCAACTAATTTTGAGCAGTTAAAACAATTGTTGACACATGGTCCAGTGTTAAAGATCATTGATTCCAACAAAGATGTTGTGGTATGTACAAATTATTGAAAGAGAGGGATTGGTAGATTCCTTATGAAGGAAGGACAAGTGGTATTTTATGAGTCGCGAAAAATAAATGAGCTCAAGAGAAACTATCCAACACATGATATTGATTTGGTAGCGATTATTCATGCATTGAAGATGTGGAGGCATCGTCTTCTAGGAAGATAATTTTTGTTAATGAGTGATCACAGTGGATTTTAGTATCTATTTGACCAACCGAATATGAATGCTAGGATAGCTAGATGGTTTGCAATGATCAATGATTTCGACTTTGAGATTAGGTATATTAAAGGTAAAGAGAACAGGGTTGCGGATTCTCTTAGCAGGCTGTTATAGGTGAATCATATAGAATATATGAGCTCCTATGGGATATATCTACATGATAGGATATTATAGGTATGTCAGAAGGATGTCATGTATATGGAGCTTAGGAAAAAATTGTAGCAGAGTACATGTAGAGGTACAAATAGCGATACCAGGACATGTATAGGTACATGTAGAGATGCACAAGATGTGGACTATCGTCTCACAATAGATGGCTTGACTGGGTTTAGAGACAAGATATATGTGCTAGGCAACAGTAAAATGAGGAAGCTAATCTTGAGGGAGTTTCATGTGAAATCATATTGAAGTCACCCAGGCTATCGGAATATGCTGAAATCATTAAATAAGTTATACTATTGGTCGATTTTAAAGAGAGATGTATCAGAGTTTTTGGATAGCTTCTTGGATTATCAATAGGTTAAAGTAGAGTGTAAGCATCTAGGTGGGCTACTAGAACCGATTCCAATTATAGAGTAGAAATGGGAGGTCATTTCCATGGAATTTATCACAATTTTACTGATTACATCTAGACAACATGATTCCATCATGGTTTTGGCGAGCAGGTTGATGAAAGTAACACACTTATTTCTAATGAAGTCTACATATTGAGTGAATGATGTAACACATGTATTCATTAGGTATGTGGTCTGACTGCATGGTATTCCACATAATATTGTATGAGAGACGGATGTGAAGTTCACTTCCAAGTTTTGGAAGGAGTTGTTTGCAGGTTTGGGCACAGATTTAGCCTTTAGTATAACTAATCATACACAGAAATATGAACAAACATAGAGGGTAAATAGTATATTGGAGGAAATGTTGAGGATGTATGTGATGCATCAACATCGAATGTGGGAAGTGTTTGTTTGAGGTATTCAATGGGCGGAGTTGCAAGACTCCCATCAGTTGGAGTGATATAATTAATAGAGTGTTGATTGGAACAAACACATTGTTATAAATGGAACATGAAATGTGGGTAATCAGGAAGAATCTGAAATAAATGTAAGACAGGAAGAAGATCTATGCATATTGGAACAAGTTGTTTAAGGAAATTTAGGTTGGGGAGTAAGTGTACTTGTGCATCAAGCCCAGGAAGAGCTCCCTGAGGATTGGATCATGTGCCAAGCTGGCACCTCAGGATTGTGTACCTTTCAATATTCTTGAGAGGATTGGGCTAGTAGCCTATCTACTTGCACTTCCTCTGATAATGAAATTACATGATGTTTTACATGTATCATTGCGTAGGAAGTATGTTAAAGATGTTTATCGTGTAACTGACTGGTATGTATTACAGGTGGGGCCAAAAGAATAATTTCAACTAGAGATACAGTGTATCATGCTCTAGAACCAAGAAATCAAGCATGTTAAAGTGCAGTGGAAGAAATTTGGGCCAGATAAAGCTACATGGGAGATGGAAGATCAGATTCAGGCTATGCATCCTCCCTTATTCACTAGTTGACTGAATGTTTTGACATGTGTTTTTGTATATGTCTTTGGTATATGATTGGTATGATGTTTTAGTATATGTATCATATGTATATGGATGTAGATATAGCCATGAGTTATGCTATAAAGATCTAATAAGAAACATGGTTATCATTTCATTATATATTTTTCATCTTTTCATGTTGGTTTACTTCTCCACGGGTTGATCATTGTAAATAATACAATGAGCTAAGTTATAAAACTACATGGGAAATATGCTTTGCATACAATAGTCTTGTTGGCTTTAGGTGTCATTGAACACTGACGATGGTGTTCCCCCAAGGGGAGGGTTTTGTAACAGCCCTGGTGAAAATTCCATGTAATAAAAGTTTATAAAGGAAAAATAATAACCATGGTCATGGGACACATATTACAAGTTGAATGTTGGGAAAAAAATCCTATTGTGGGTGTTCATATGGTTTATTATGGCTATGGAAATTGGCAAAGGAAATTCCTAAGGCTTTGGAAAGGAAAAGAAGCATTTATTGGAATTTATTATGAAAATAATGGAAATTTGGAGAAAGGAAGGTGAACTGTCACAGGTTTTATTTTAGGAGGAATATGAAGTTGAATAATATAAAATTGAAGAAATTAGAGGCCTCATTAATAAACAACCTTATGATGATTAGTTCATGGATTTTGATAATTTTAGTTTTGAAGCTCTCATTTTTTCTCTATTCTCTCTCTCGTACTATCGGGCACTTAGATTTTTCTTGGAGCACTCTTGAAGGAGTCTAGTGCACTTGGGATTTGGAGAAAGAAGGCAAAGAAAGAGAAGGAAAGTGTAAGAGGACATCACGATCAATAGCTGCATCAGTTTTTTATTGCAGGTACCGAGTTGCATGTATGATTTCCTCAACATTTTTGGCATACATGGCATATGCATGCAGTTATTTGTTTACGATATGTCATTGGCATGGAGGATTTCCTGGATTTACAACAGTTTTTCCTAGCCTTTCCATTTCATAGATAGCCATGGTGATGTGGGTTTTACTTTTATTTTCTGGTTGGTTTTCATGTTCCTTTGGCTGTGGGTTGAGTTATTAGTTCCTGGAAGCCTTAGTTGGACAAACACTTTGGAAGCATTGTAATAGCATGGCTTGAGTTACTAGTCCTCCGAACCTTGATTGGAAAAAATCTCTAGAAACCCTCGGTCGGTTGAGTTACTAGTCATGGAAGCCGTGGTTGGAAAAAATCTCTCGAAGCCCGACAAAAATTGTCGATTGAGTTTCTAGTTCTGGAATATCTAATTGGAACAGATTCTCTGGAGCCTTGAACAACTTTGGTAGATACCAATCTATTGATGCTTAGAGATTTCCAACCATGAGGTGTAATCACTAATTCATTTTTCAGGTGTTTTTCCCATAGAAGCCCTGGTTTGATTTATATTGACGTGTTTTATGAGATCCCACATTCATGCTTGGAAAATGGCTTGGGGGTGATTGGCTGAAAGAAATATTTGGTTCAACCTAGTCGATGGTCGGGTGGTTCATGGAAGTAACATACTTGGTCAGCCTATGCAATCATCAATAAGATCTCTTTCTCCTTTGTATTTTATGGGTAAATATACTTGTTTATATGTGGTTGATATGGCTATTATATCCTTGATATTTCGGTTGTTTATATGAGGGTTATGAATGAGATTTATAACAGTGATAATGTATGGCTATCATCATGTTTTGGTTAAATACTAAATGTATAACGAATGTATGGCTTAATAGATGGTAATACAATTATTGTGATGTGGCATTAATTTTTCTTAATGATTCTCAGAAAAGTGTGAGACACTTATGCTCAGATATGTTGTTTAAACATGTAGATTACATATCTCTGACATGTTTGATGAAATCCTTGTCATGGATAAGAGAGGTCCATTCAATTCCTTATTTAAGTAATTACATTTGTATCATTATTTCACTATTGTCTTTCATTTCTGGAAGTGTCATGGAGTTCTGGGTAGTGACCTAGGTCCTAGCTCTGAACTTTAGCCTTAAGTCTTGCAATCGTTCGCATAACACTAGCAGAAAAAAGGTTTCACTCGCACTCATGCAAGATCATTTTCGGAGTGACTGGGGCTCTTAGTCACTTGGAGGTATTGGCAAGGAAGTGACTAGGGATTAATACAACAAAAATAAATTTTTTATCAGGGGCTAGTCACCTAGAAGGTTTGGATGGATCCTAGAGTTATGTTGCATGTGTACAAGGTTTGTGTTGTTGTGTCCCGTCGGTTCCACTTCCTTAATTAACACATAGGGAGTTGAATCATAACACATTAATTATTTGTCACATGTTTACCCTGGTTGTTCGATTACTTAGGTGGATATGGGAGGATGGTATTACACACTCAGATTCAAAATGACCAAGGTGGGTGGGGAGGGGGGGTACCTGTTACCATCTATTTGGTTGATGAATTTTAATTGCTTTCATTGAAGGCAACAAGGAAGGTGACTTGTGTTAGACTCCTGTAATTTACAATATCACAAGGTGACTGAGTATCTCATAGAGGTAAATTTTCATATTCTACTTGACTGTGAATATTCAAATGATTTCCAAAGAAAATATGAAAAGAAGAAAAGAAAAGAGGGTATAAAGAAAAATAACAAATAAAGTAAATAAAACCCAAAAAAATAATTAATTCAGAAAGTGCTGCAAATAAAAATTCCACGACTATTTGGATAGGTTTGTTCAATCATACAGTTTAAGAATGATTGGAAAATTTTGAATTTTTGTTGATAGAAATGAATATTGGCCAAATAGCATAATCTTGGCCAATCAGTAGATAGGTAGAAATGAAGTTGGTTCAACAGTTTAATCTGAACCAATGGGAGAAATAAGGGATAGAGGTTAGGTTGGAACTTAAAAAAGAAATGATATTTTTAGGGTCCAAAAGTCTAAATGCACCCTACAAAAGAAGAAACAATGGTAGATTTTAAGCTTGGGTAGCTAGAGATGTTGAGGAGAAGGAATGAAAGAAATTTATGAAATTCATCCCAGAAGGTTGCAACATAAAAATTCCATATTTCCTATGGTTGAAGAAGAAAATAAAAAGAAGAGGTTGTTTATACTCTAAAGTTTGGAAAAGGGTTGTTTTTCAAAGTTCGGGAATTAAGATGTATTCATCATTATTATAATTTTATGTTTCTATTTTATCCTAAGTCCCGAAAGTGTATTCTACCCCTTATTCTTAACCCCAAAAAATCTATGTTCTTTTTAACCATCCATCCTCATCTCATTTATTGTCATCTGACCCCAACATCATGTCACCCATCACATCACCAATATATACCCTACACCTTCCCGTCATCTCCGCTCACCTCTCCACATCTGACGATCACCATAACTTTTCGGCCTTGTTAACACTGGAAGATCGTACAGCAGAAGAAGACATTATTTAATGTCAATGAGAAAGATTTACAGGGATGGAAGACATTACAAAATCTAGAAATTATTTAAAAATATCTAAGGTCTGAGGAAAAATCAAATTTGAACAAGTCCTAAATTCTTTTGTGGGCATTATCCTTCGTGAAGAGCGTATTTTTGTGCCTTATGGTTGGAAATATGCGCAATCCTGAGAATGGAAAAATGTCGCTTTCCAGGACCACACAAAGCAAAGGACAAGTGATTCCTGACTTGAAGCCACCTAAGGACAACCACCAATGCCTCCTTAGACACAAAGTGAGCACAGAATGGAATATTTGAAGCACACAAAGGAATCGTACCCCTCCCTTGGGTCACCATCCACAATGTACCAAGAGAGGGAAGGAGGATTTGAAATCTCCTATATAAGGCCACCATGAGATGAATAATGGGTGAACACATTGTTATGCTGGCTAGAATTGCCCAAGCAATACCAACAATGTGTAATCTGGAGCTAAAGATAGAGGGGACTCAATTGTTGGCCATCCAACAAGTTCAGTCCAACATAGTAGAGAGAGAGGGAGACTGCACCGAGGCAAGCTTGGGATAAAAAAACCCTTGCATCGAGACTTAGAAGCCATGTTCTACGGGCCTTTGGGAAGAAGGTAAATTTTCACTCTTATTACTAACCAGCGGTCAATAAGAGGTGCCTAGAGCCACTGTTTGTATTATTATTGTCATTTGACTCTTTTAAGAGCTTGTGTTTATTTGTTTTAGTTTTTAGTTTAGTTTAGGTTTATATATGCATGCTATTTCTCTATTTAGTATGCTTATGATTCTCGCTTGTTCCACTAACTTTCTTGACTCCACTTCTTTTTCTGCCTATTGCCAATAACTTAAGTGGGTAGACCACACCCCTTATGTTGGTGTGATTTTGTACATACGTGCACCAAACACACTCCAACAGGATTGGTGACTCCACTAACATTTATTTCCAAGTTTATGTGGTTGTGCCTTTTTTACAGAGACATATGTCTGTGCTGTGGAGTGGAGCTGAATTTCCCCTGATTTCTCTTGTAGTCCCTAGTTCATTCCAAGTGACAGAATGAAGAAAACATTAGGGGAATTTTGAGGTCTAAAATGGGCCTCCTAAGGAAATTATAAAATAATAGTGGAAAAAATCAAATAAGATTTGATGACATCATCAAATTTTAGAGGGAAAAATGAAAAAACTACTTTTTCAATTCATATTTTCAACTTATCTCCCAAAGTTTTAACTCAAATTTCGAGCGGGAGTACTCGTTGGATGCGGAATTTAATTCCCCATCCAAGGAGTACCCATGTTGCATACTTTCGATGGGTCCTACTACACGAAAAATGAGAAATACATAAAAAAACGTGATTACAATCATGTTTTTTTATGTATTTCTCATTTTTCGTGTAGTAGAGTTCATCGAAAGTATGCAACATGGGTACTCCTTGGATGAGGAATTAAATTTCGCATCCAACGAGTACTCCCGCTCGAAATTTGAGTAAATATTTTGGGAGATAAGTTGAAAATACGAGTTGAAAAAGTAGTTTTATTATTTTATTATTTTTTAATATTTTTACCCTTTTATTTAAAAAATGGTAAATCATCCTCCATGGTTGACATCATCATCTTGAATCCTATTGGTTGTTATAAAGTTTATTTTTGTTGTACATTTTTCTTAGGAGGCCCATTTTAGACCTCAAAATTCCCCTAATGACAACTCCAAAAATTTCTTTTCCATGGCTTTGCGTGTGTTTTCCTCCCACAGATGCACCCAGGGTGCGTGTTCAGAGCTAACCTATGTGCACACAATGCGCATGTTCCAGCCTTTTGCGCGCAAAATATAGAATGAGAAATTTCTCCCATGTTTCTGTCTTTTCCTACTTGTAAAGTGCTTGGCAGCCCCTAATAATGTGCCAGCATTGGTTGTGGTACTCTACAGCTTGCTAAAGCTCACTCTTAGCTACTTTTTGTAGGCTTAGTGTCAGTTTTACTTCAAGTTGATTTTTGCAAAGTTCACACATAGTTTAAGTAAGGGGAAAAAATAACTTGCATTCCGAAAAAAAATTATGTTTTACAAATTTTGGTACTTACACACCTATATAACTAGCCAAAGTAAGTGGCCCAAGACCACATAGGAATAGCTAGTTTCTTTTTTCTTGTGTAAGAGTTATTAGTTTTGTTCAATTTTCGCACTAGGGTTTTTGGGACTAGGATTGAATTTTTTATAGAAGAGCAAGTAATCTTTGCTACCTTTTCACCCTCCGGTGATCCTAGGTAAGCATATGAACGCTCCTATTCACAATTCACCATCTCCCTATAGTTGGTCACATAGATTAACTAGGAAAAATAGAAAGCGGCCCATTATCCGCACATGTTTTTCTTTTGAGCCAGTAACAATAAAGCATAGTTTAAATAGGGGATTTTGAAAAGGATCATTGAATATCCACACGTTCAAACTATGTTCTTGTCCACTTTGTGCTCACACACATTCACTCACTAAGCAAAGCAAAGACACCTAAAACTAACTTAACCAAACTGATTAAATTCTCCCCACAGGGGCCACAAAAGAATTTATATATTAAGTTAGGATTAAGGGGGTAGGCATCCAATACGCCACCTTGATCATACTTCATCTTGAAACATAGAATTTGTCTATTTAGGGAGCTTCAAATCCACATATCAGCCCATGACAAAGAAAACCCAAGAGCAGCAGAGACCCATTTCAGAGGGGGTTAGGCTTAGGCGCAGTGTGTGCGGTATCAGTTGCAGCTACCTGACCTGGCTAATACTTGGTGTTGTTAGCTGACTTACTAAGAAGCCCAAGATTCGAATGCTCACGTGGGACAGTGATTATTAGTAGAAAAAAACTAGGGCATTCTTTCCCTATAGGTGACAGTGCAGGCAAGCGCCAGACCCTCTACCCTTACATTGGTGGATTTTCTTCGACTGAATGGGGGCGTCGGTAGCTCTTACGAGACGTTCTGCCAGCACTCACAATAAATATTATCAAGTCCCAGTTAAATTTGAGTGTGTAAGGATGAATAGGTCTTCTAGGATTTTGAGTATCATACACAAACAAAAAGAAAACACATTTTTGATTGCTTGATCATATATATATTAATTTAAAGGGAAATTTATCTTATTTTTTTCTTTGTTTTATGTATGTGACAAGAATTTTCTTTGATAATAGACTCTATCCTCTCAAATTTTTCCAAAAATAAACCTGGTCGACACCAGAATAGACCCAATTGGACATCGTCAATCTAGGAATCTTTTGGACCTTCCCCCCTTATCGAGAGGGGTTCCAGTTATTTCACCGTTTAGGCATAAAAGACGGACCACTGCCACCGTTATTGGTTCATCCTTTATTGGGGCATCCTTAGTTGGGAACCCTAGTCAGTCTCCCAATACCACACCACAGACCAACCGTCCCATGAAACCTAGAGGGCATAGGAGTGCATCCCATTCAGGAAGCCAGCTGAATACATAGTAGGGTACATTGTAGACTAACCCTATTCCTAACCAGAACTTTGTGTTATTGCACAGTGCAATGACATCAACCTCCCAGTCACCTTTCTTAGCTTTGTTGAATCTACCTGATTTAACCAAGTTGACGAATGACCCCATCGCACACAATCCTACATGGCCTCCCATGGCCGCGAAGCTCCCTTTGGATATTCCAAAGTTCAAAGGAAAGAAAGCAAAAGACCTAGGTAATCTTGTCATGACCTTCCACCTGTGGTGCTCATCGAACAATATCACTGACAACACTATTCGATTGAGACTATTTCAACACACTCTGACTGGAGTAGCCACAAAGTGGTACGTGGAGAAACCCTCAACTTCACATCGAACCTTTGGCGCCTTCGCCACCGCGTTCCTAAAATATTTTCAGTTACCCATTCACCATGATTCCAGAATAGAATTATTGACACATTTTAGACGGACCCCCACCATCCATATCGTGGACCATCTACATGAATGGAGGCAGTGTAGCAGTTTATGTAAAGCGAAACTCGACGATTTTGTTCTCGTAGATTTGTTATTGAAAAATATTACGGCAGAGATTTCGAAGGATGTGGCGCAATAGAGACCCACATCTGAAGAGGATGCTATCAGCAAAGCCCAACAGCTTGAGCTAATTTATATGCTGTTAGGATACATTTATAACATCCTTCCTAAAGCCCCGCGCCTGCAAACTTATCAAGAATTTCTAGGCATGTTGAACACTTTAGATGAACTAATTGGGTCATTGACCTAAGGTTACCTAGGCAGCAACAGTAAAAACCCCGGTTACACATACAGCTCTACCCAGAACATACCTCAACCCGGTTTTCAAAGTCATCATATGCCTCAGTAAAATTTAAGAAATAGGGTGCTAGTGTATCACCAGGGATGACCCTATCCTCTGGCTTAGGGGAATCAATACCCAGAAAGAAACACTTATGGAAGAGCTCCCCTCCAAAAATCAGGTGCAAACCAAGGACCGTGTTATGCTCAGTCCCCAGCACAAGACCTGCCTATGCAAACCAATGCACAGGTGAACTTTGTGCAGTCGTCCCAAAACCAACCACACCAATACAACCAAGAGAACTACCATCCTAACGTGGTGAAGAAAAATTCAAAAAACAAGCCAAAATGTAACCTTGGATAGGGGAAAACAACCAGCATTGCCCACCACGATCCTAGGCTCGAGGAAACTCCAACCAGAATTGGAGACAGGAGTCGAGAAATGCCCAACAACACAGCAAAAGGCCAATTCTCAAAAAAAACCATTCATGTTCGATATGTGGTAATTATGGCCACTCTACTCACCACTGTCCCGATCTCCATGAGCTGAAGAAGCTATAGAGTAACCTCGGATAAGGAGGATCTTCCCAGAAAATAGTTGAGATGCAAGAACGTTTCCCCCAACAAGTGATGGTCAGCACCCAACAACAAAATCTAGATGACTCTAGGAAAATAAACCGCAATTACGAAACCCCACTAGACACCAATATGTCAGGGGCAAGTATCAGTGCACCGACTACACCTTTGACCATTTTAAAGTTGCCTATAGAACCATTGTCAAAAATGGCGAAGCGACCCAATAGGCGATAAAGGAACTACTCCAAAGTAGCCCATAATTATAGTATCATGGACTATTTAGCACAATATCCCGCTGCTATGTCAGCTTTGGAAGTATTGCAGTCATTCCCAAAACAACAGAAAACCCTACTTTCCACGTTAGGTGCTATCGACCCTGCCGATACATGCCTAATGGATTTTGACTTAGACAAAGCCACCTCTAGGATTCCTTCCATGGTTTCCTTCCAGATACTAGTGTCAGTCTAGAATATCACAATCCACCGATGTTTCACAGACGAGGGTGCATCCATGTGCACCATGTCCATAAATTTTTGGGATAATTTAGGGTCTCTCAAGCTAAAACCCTCAGTCATCACGCTTCGAGAATATGATGGTCGTCCATCAACCCCCATCGGCCTCTACCAAAACGTCTGAGTCTGCTTAGCCAGAAAGATGGTCCACATAGATATTGAAGTCTTCAACATTCACCTAGACTACAATATACTCCTTGGGCGGAGTTATATGTATGCCATGTCTACAATATCCTCCTCCATCTTTTGCATCATGATGTTCTCCCACGAGGACCACATCATTACTGTAGACCAAATGACACACAGCGAGAAGCGACTCCTAATAAACACTGATTTAATTCTACCCTATGTAGATACATCATTAGATGCTCTCTCACGGTACCAATAACATGGCCCCAGCCAATTCAAACCATCGTCTATCCTAGGTTCATTCCTAGGAGATCCTCCCATAATCCATGAGTCATCGCCCAATGTCACAGGGGCTATAGTGTGCATGATTTCCACATCAAGCGCCGAAGCTATTCAGGAAACGAAACAAGAAATAATGGCACCGAGTCATTGGGCACGACATCCTCCCTAGCCTACGCCGCCTCCAAAACCCCTTTCCTCTACCCCCCAGCTCGTTTAGTCTCCCAACAGGTTTTGGAAACACTATTATTACCCAACATATGATTGGAAATCCAATTTTGGTACCTCGTTCCCCTTACAAGAATAGGAGCCACCCATATTACTGCCACAGGATTGAAGCCCCTCACTCTCGAAGAGGCCCCACTCATCGAGGAAACAGTTGAAACCACCCCTGTAAACGAAAATCCCATTGCGAAACCTATGATTACGGCTAAGAAAATAAGGAAAAGGGAAAACAAGATGGTGACCCCTATTTTTCAATGGAAATCACCAGTATGCACCGTATGCAACGTAAAAGGTCAGCCTACCCATATATATCTAGAACTGGATGAATTAAAACCACTCCTTGGCTCTGAGATAGACATCGCAATGCTGCATTCCTATAAAAAGGAACCTACCACCAAAGGTGAAGGTAAAGCACTGTGTACCAATCACACATGCGCTCTTTGCATCAACTATGGGCACTATACCCATCATTTCCCAGAGATCCCAAGATATAGGGATGCCCTACACACCATCGATCAATCCTATCGAGAGGATCCCCCCACCCAATCTGTTGGGGACGAAATTCATATCATCCTGTACCTACAGGAAGAGCGAGAATCACCTCAGAGGCTCCCTGCCAGATCACCTCCACCAATTTAAATGTGCGTACTCTATTATGAACTTGATCATTTCATCATTGACTCCCCAGCTTTGGAAATGTTCCAACGATGGTACCCAATTCATATAGTGTACCACGCCGACATAAACATCCCATATTGATGTTAGATATGCGGTGACAACCACCCAGTATGTCGTTGTCACTACATACCGATATTCTGCATAGCTCTTGCATGTATGCGATCAACCATAGTCCGCCTCTCTTGAGAAGATGGCACATACTCGGAATCCATGAACAGTTCAACAACCCAAGAGGATGTGACAGATAGATTCATCCCATTCTTGCCAGCTAGGGGGTGACCAATCAGGGAGATTCTTCCCGCACCAAATGCCAGCAACATGACACATCATATATGATTCACATCATCATGTATCGAAATTATGACTCAAGATTTCTGCTCATCTACCATAGGTGTCGAGTGCAGATAGATTGGGTCTGCACTGTCGCAGGTACAACTACTCTCGTAGTTGTAGCTGACTCCACCACATCCACAATGCAGTCCTTCTCATTTCTCTCAACTTGCTCCATATGGATTAACCCAATTCAACATTACCCTACCTAGGAACAATCCCCCCTCGGGTCCTTGTTTCATTCAGATGAAGATATCTTAGAGGCTATGACGGAGCCAGATTATCCATGGGATGCAATTCATCACGATTCACTTTTTCTCCCCAAGAAAACGTTCAGTCCTAACAAGATAAAAGAACAAGAGATCATTGTGATCAAATACAAATATTTCCTTCAATCAGGCAAAGTCGATTGGTTTAAAAGCCCCGTCCCAGCGCCCGATGCATTTGACGAAGAAAATATGTTGAATATCTCACCTACCATTAAGGTGAACATATCCCAAAATCCTGCAAAGGTTGAAGAAATCTCATTGGGGGAAACATGCTCTCCAGAAGAAATAACCTCTTATACCCAATTGCTACAAGAGTATCGAGATATCTTCACTTGAGACTACTCATAAATGCCTGGGCTTAGTCCTACTATCGTAGAGAACCATATTGACACTTGGCCTGACGTACCACCAGTGTGCCAAAAACAACAATAACTGCACCCATCTAAGGCAAAAGCAATAAAGCGAGAAATTTACAAGCTTCAAAAAGCTGGTTTTCTCTACCCCATCACCTATACATCTGTTGTGAAACCAGCTCCAAAAATAGAATAAAAGAGATATCAACACCTTAGAAATAAGCCACTTCGAGGGGGAAACCTCTAATACATTATATGAATGAACAATTATTGGATGATACAAATTACAAAACCTCCTTTCTATATATAGGAGTCCATGGGACCACATTGTAATCCTAGTGGGGCACAATGTAATTCTAGCTGAGCTAACAATAATAATTTAAGGGCACAATAATAATAATATGGGGGTTACAACAGTACAATAATAACAATAAGGGGGTTACACTAACAACAATAAGGGACTATACTAGTAATATAGAGACCTAACATGCCCCTCTCCTTCAAAAAAGTGTTGTCCTCAACGCTTTAGTAGCTCTGGGTACTTTTGTATAAAATTCACATCCTCCCATGTAGAATCTTCAGTGGGTAAGTTCTTCCCATTAGGTAAGTTCACCATTTATTTAGTGCATGCAATATTGCTAACATTTCCTTCTCATAAATATCTTTATATAAATACTTTCCTTTGATTGGACGACTTTCAAAAGCAATGGGTCTTCCTTCTTGCATTAAAACAACACCAATTCCATTTCCTGAGGCATCACATTCCACAATAAATATTTTTTTGAAATCTAGTGTAGCTAAGACCGGTGCTAGGCACATTGATTCTTTAAGATGTTCAAAGGCCTTAGTTGCTTCAGGAGTCCATGAAAATGCATCTTTCTTCAATAATGTTGTTAGAGGTGCTGCTATTCTCCGATAATTCTTAACAAACTTGCAATAATACCCTGTTAACCCGAGAAATCCTCGCAACTGCTTTATGGTTGTGGGGACTTTCCATTCCTTAATGGCTTTAATTTTGTTAGGGTCTACCTTATCACTTTCATGAGATACAATATGACCCATATATTCCACCTCTTTCACTCCAAAGAAACATTTGGATGTTTTTTCATATAATTGTTTCTCCTTCAATAGTTTGAGCACCCTGTCAACATGTTGAACATGATCCTTCCAAGACCTGTTGTAGATTAGTATATCATCAAAAAATACTAGCACAAATTTTCTAAGGAAGGGTTTTAAAATGGAATTCATTGACCCTTGAAATGTAGAAGGTGCATTGGTATGGCCAAAAGGCATGACCAAAAATTCATAATTACCCTCATGAGTTTGAAATACTGTTTTCAGAATATCTTCAGTCTTCATTCTAATTTGATGATATCCTGAATGAAGATTCAACTTGGTAAAATAAATTGCTCCATGTAATTCATCCAGTAATTCATCAATCACAGGAATGGGAAATTTATCTTTAATGGTGAGCTTATTGAGCTCCCTATAATCCGGACACATTCGCCATGATCCATCCTTCTTGTGTACCAATACTACAGGAGCAGAGAAAGAACTTTGACTAGGTTGAATTATACCCGCCTCTAACATTTCCGCAATCATACGTTCAATTTCGCTCTTTTGGAAGTAAGGATATCTATAAGGCCTGATGTTTGGAGGAACACTTCCTGGAATCAAATGAATAGCATGATCATGATCAAAAATAGGTGGGAGTCCTTTGGAAGTTTCAAACACCTTGGAATGATTGTCCAAGACTTGTTGGAGATCTGCAGAAATAGATGATTTTGATGTTGGAACTTCTAGTGAGCATAATTGTGCAATTACGCCTCGTTGTTCTTTCTTTAGAAGATTTTTCATGACATTAGAGCTTATTATCTTTCCCGGCCTCCCCACAATACCCCATAATTCGACTTCCTTTCCTTCTGAAAAAAATTTCAAGAAAAGTTCTTGAAAATTAAAAGCTACCGTCCCCAAAGATTGTAACCATTGTACTCCTAGTACAACATCAGCACCTCCCATAGGAATGGAAAGAATTGGACTATTCAATACATATTCCCCCATGGTTAGTTTGATATTATGGCATTTTCCAGAGAAATTTATAGTTCCTCCATTTTCAACCATCACTTGACATTCTGGTGCTGGGTATAGGAAACAATTCAATTCCTTGGCTACCTTACAATGAATAAAATTATGGGTACTACATGAATCAATCAACACTATTACCTTTTTCTTCTTGATATTTCCTTCTATCTTGAAAATTTGAGGAGTGGTAATTCCTGCCAATGCATTACACAATATGGTCGGACTCATTTCTTCCTCTTCTAGGGTTGATTGGTGGTGTATATCCTCTTCTTTTGAAGATTCTTGTTCATTTTCTTCTTCCTCTGAACAATCTATGTAAAATAATTTATTCTCAACACACTTATGACCTTTAGTGTATTTTCTATCACAATTGTAGCAAAGCCCTTTTGCTATTTTTTCTTCCAATTGTTGTGGTGTCAACCTTGTAGGTTGTGCAAATATAGGATTAGCAACACATACCTCTTTATAGAAGTGAGTGGTAGGCTTCCTTGTCGCCATAATTTTACATTAAAATTTTATGGCCAACCTGAACGCCTTCTCCAATGAATCAGGTTCCAAAACACGAACTTCATGTTGGATGTTATCCTTTAAAGTACCTATGAAAAGATTAATCCTGTGTTCCTCTGACATATCAATTACCCTTATATTCAATTTTTGGAATTCCTCAATGTGCTCCCCCACCAAACCCTTTTGTTTGAGTTTTATCAATTGGCTAAAGAAGGTGTTTCTCTTCGTATCCTCATAATGTGCTATCATTTCCTCCGTAAAAATTGACCAAGTAACATTTTTTTACGGGAGCAAAGCCATCAATACCATACAAATGTATTTTGTTCTAAATGTAAAGTTGCAATACGTACCTTTTGTGTGTTTCGCACATTATTGAGATCAAAATATTGCTCCATCTGTAGTATCCATGTTACAGGATCCTTTCCATCAAACTTCCTCATATCCATTTTTGGAATATGGTGGTTCTTCCCTCCAAAAGTAGAGTTTATGAAATCACGATTAACATTTATTTTGTTCTCATCATGAGTTTCCTCTACTATATTTTAACCATTAGGAAACATTTCTTGTATCAACTTTGCCAAACCTTCGATGTCTACTTTTAGATCCTTCTTCATGTTTTCCATGTTGTCTTTCATTTTTTCATTGATCTTATCTTCCATGTCATCCACCTTAGCTTCCATGTGCACTTCTATGCCATCCATCTTAGCTTCCAAACCATTCATCTTAGTGTTGAGCCTCAAATTTGTGCTTTCCTTCACCTCATTTTACCTCATTTTCCCTTGTCCATTTCTATCTTAGACCCAATTGATCAATAAATATAGTTAAAATTACTTCTAGAATGATTTACATGACTGACTTGTTGAATTTTGTGATTTTTTCCATTATAAAGCATTTTGACCGGAACTAGCTGCAGAATGCAGACATTCCGTAGCTAACCGGCGATTCTGCAGCTGCCTTCATGTTTGAGTATGTTCCAGGTGGCCTCTTGAGAAAAACCGCATATGGGCATGATC